>MNCI01037593.1:294563-465504 GCA_015680685.1 Gnetum montanum
AGCATGCTAAGGTCAGGTAATTTAGACTGCCCTAGCCCCTGCGGTCATGACAACCACAATGGTGGCAGTTTCAGCGACCCTACATGCAATCATGATGCAATGTTCATACATCTGCCATGATCGAGATGGTGGTGGTAGTGATGCGAAGGCCAAACTAACACAACCACATAAAACGTAGATAGCCGAGGATGAACGCAAAATAAATAGGACACAAAGCAGGGGTAGAAGGTAACCAAAGATGCAAAATGAAGAGGCAGAAGAGTACACTATAACTTACTGGGTCAATGGTGTTCTTTGCCGTGCCTCAATGCGCACTTTTGGTATGCGCGTCAAGGCCTTCTCCGCCTCCTCAACTTTCATAAGCACCAGAAAGGTCGTAGGAGCCATTGTCTTGTTTGCAAATTTGCACCTTTTGCTGTAGAAGCTCACTCTATAAGCTGAATGACACAATTGCTCCATCCTTCAGAATTGCCTTATGCTCAGATGTGGGCTCTGCACTCTTATGGTAAAAATGACAAAATTTTTTGGGTTCAACCCCTATTTATAGTTGTAATGTCGAGGCGGGGAAACTTGCCTCTCTCTCTCTTTCCGATTAATGTGAGGCACACTGTACAGCATAGCATGCTCACCATGGCATCATAGCACTATTAGCATTAAAGCCTTGACATGCTTCAAGCCAGCTATTTACCTTCCCAAGAACAAAAATATATATTTGTTTCTAGTTAAGGGTTCGAAAAGACCTTAAACTAGTAATCCTACCACTCACGATATGACCGGTCTGAAAGGACCTCATACTAAGTAGCCCTAGCGCAGTTGCATCCCTGACAGTCTGCAATGACATTAAACTTACAATGCCACATGTTTTCACCGATGGTCTTCACATCTTCTTCCACATAAGAAATATCGCAATCTCTAGCGGTCTCGTGTCTAGAGTTAGTGTTTTCACATTAATGGTTTGGTACTTCTCATATCCGCAAATTTTTCTATTCTGCATACTATTATTTCGCATGACATGTCGCAATTTGGTAGCCTGAAATGACACCAAACTAGCACTCTAACACCTACATATCAATAGCCACATGGCTTCACACTAGCAGTTTTACACCTCTTATAATCCTACACTCTTGTGCCCTGCCGATCCGCCTTGATCATAAAATGGAAAACTCGTAACCTCGTCATTGCTTTGCAAATTTCCGTCACATAGTACCTCTGGCAAGTATCTCTTAACTAGGCTTTCATCTTATGATGGCACGTCAAGCGGGAGATGGGAACCCATCATGAACATTCCATGCCTTTGACGATAGCAGGACCACAAGGTAAGCTTGCGAGGCAATTGAACCCTGCCATGATCAACTGGGGGTCAATCGCAACTAGCACTATAGCGACCTTAGAGGCATCCCCAGAATGGCCCAAGTATCTAGTGAAACACCGTGGAAATTGCGAATCGGCCTAAGGCGAAGATTCACAATTTGGGCGAAAGTTTGCGACAGAAATCCAGAAGACAGAACAAGACACATTTCAACCTTACTTTGTTTTCTCTCTTTATGCTACATTATGCAACATATCATAGTGTCGCTCAGCGTACCTCTGTTTAACATAGCCCGATATCAAAAAGTAACTTACTTCGACGAATTGGACGAAGTTTAAGGTCTAAGACTTATCGCATATTCTGCTAAGTCTTTTGTTCAGGGTTGAGTTTATGCTCCATTACATAGAGTAGTGTAATGAGCTTCCAGGAAGTCAAAGTCAGAGTCTAAAGAAGCATGGCAGATTGATTTCTTCTTTTTTGCAGATTGGTCACTTTACACTTATTACGCTATGCAGCGTAAACAAGCATAGCTTATTGTAAAGTTGATCATGTTTGACGCTCTATTACGCTTTGCGGTGTAAATGAGCATAAAACAGCTTGAGTTAACTACTTCTATGCTCTATTACACTCTGTCACGCTACGTAGCGTAAACGAGCATAATACAACCTAAATTCAACTAAGGCAGTACTAGACACACATCTGTTATCCATACGCATAATACGCTCATCAGCGTATCACAGCGTAATCATGAGACAGCTTCAGTAGGAGTGGTTGACAACGTACTTTGCCCTCTTTTCAAAAATGTGATGCAACATGACCAGTTTCAACACAAAGTTTGCCAAGTCACCAACATTCTGAAAGTTCAAGACACGTGTCATCGGGACCGTGCCTTCTCCACATGTTGTCAAACTTATAAATACCCCAGTTGGCGAAGAAAAAAGGGGATCATCTTCTTTTTGGCAACATCACCTCTTAGCAGAGACAGAAGACATTGTTGAGCATTGGCAGCAGGAGCGATCAGTCTTTTGGCGAAAATACAGTTCTCTCCATTGGTGATCATTAGCAGCTTTGAGCAGAAACTACCGAAGGCAAAAAGAGCAGATCAGAGATCAAGAGATCATCTGGTGCGGTTGGCAAGGTTTATTGATCAGAAACAGTTGATTGATAGACATCTAGGCTTGACCTTCCTTGCATCCCATCTTTGGCTTACGAGGTAGACCGAGCTTCATTCTGTACTCCTTGTTGAATAGTTTTCTTGTTGCTTTGTGTATGCTTCACATAGCATAAGCAGAGTTTGCTATTAGAACTTTGTATACAATATCCTCAGTCTTCGATTCAAAACATATATCTTGGAATTGCGCACTTTTCTAAATCTGATCCTCCTTGTCGCGTTGACGTTGTCATTATTTCGATTTATTTATATCGTTTTCTACTCCTTCTATGATTCATCGAATCAATTTGTCTCGTGGAATATCTACATAATACACATATTATCACGATATTTGTCAATTTACTGATTGAGTAAGTCCCTATCTGATTGACAAGACCGTTCAGGGCACCGTGGATTCGTTTTCTCCAGCACGGCCCTTGCATGGATCCGTGGTTAAGACTGTATACATGGATTTTCGTTCGGTATTTTCTAGCGACCGACATTTTCCATCGTCACAGTTTTCTGGCACTAGAAGGAGGGCCTAAACCTCCAATCCATATTTTACGGGTAGCCCTATAATCGATCCATACCCACGTCCATAAAAACATAAACGTAATACCTCTAGGGAAGTTTACGAAAAATCGTGTGGTGTAGATTGGTCACAGCAACGATTCCTTTGGAATCCTATAGGGTAAAAAGCCCAATCATAATTCTGTCTGGCCATCACCTTTTGGATCCTGTTGTTTTTTGTCATTAACCTATTTGATAAATGGATTCTGCATATGCAACCACTGCCGCTATGATCACCACCGACTCGGGTGCCACATCCGTAAATTCCATCACCATTACCGGATCAGCTTCTGGTGCAATAGGATCCCAGGGACCATCATGCTGTTCATTGAGATTACAGGGCAAGGATCCTGCACTCACCATCATGACTCCTAAAGAGTATAATTTCATCTACATCAAGATCCAGGCAAAGCTCGCTCTTAGCCGAGCCAAGATGGAGGCAAAACGAAATTATGAGCTGATCCACAGAGGGGGGCAATATTTCACCCCTACCACGTATGACATTATCCCCCTGACCGAACATTATCATGAACTCCTAACCTAATTGGTTATGGCTAGGAGTCAGACTACACGGTCCATTGTAAAACCTCAAAACAGGGAAGAAGAGGAAGATGAATTCGCAGCCCAATCTGAACACGTGGATTCATACCATACCCTTAGCCCCCATACATACATAAATCCCATGTTTCCTTTCACCGGAGAAGCTGCCCATCTCAACTCAGTCATGACTACCCAAACCCATATTCCTGTCATCCCGCAGGCCGCTACGCAATCCTCAGTCTTGCAAGTACAAATACTATCTCAAAATAACATGGGGGCAGTCTCATCGCCGCGTGTAATCAGTATTCCATCGATGGTACCTGCGTCCACTGCACCCCATTTCATCCCCCAAGTGCAACCCCATGCCACGCCTATAACCCGCCCGGTGCAAAATCCGGTGCAAACCTTATCATCATAGCCCATTTCAAGGCAACAGATCGTAACCACCGTTCAATCGTAGTGATCCATTCAACAACCCATGGCTGGTCAGTGGATCACGCCTGTTGCACAACCCGATCAATCTGTGTTGTATGGTGTGTAACCCTTAGCCGCATCTACCATGCATGTCCTGCAGATAAATGCATAATATCCTTACAATCTTCATCCCACACACCTGGCGACAGCCAATTTCTCTGCTCAACCCAGTGGATGGTGGCTTTCACAGGTAGCTCCGTTCGCGGGGATAGTCCCTGTTGCGTCATCTATCAGCCAGGTCATCGCTCCATCCCCATTACCTGGCACTACTCTTTCAGTCCAACCCCCTACTCCTCCTGCATAGACTTCTTCATAACCAAGTTTGGATCAAGATTTTCACTTATTCAGACCCTCACCAAGGAAGTTAGCCGCCTTAAAGCTGTTGGCTTTGATATGATACAAGTCATGGATTTCTACCATGATGATCCTATCAGCCCAGTGGTTCCTATGCTGTTGTTGCCTCCAGGGATGTCGTTGCCCCATTTTACTAAATATAATGGGAAAGGAGATCCTAATACTCATCTTGTTACCTTCAGGTCTGAATCCTTGTTATTGTAGCAATGGCCTCATATGATTATCCGTGTCTTTGCAATGTCTCTGGAAGGGAAAGCTTTGGACTGGTATCAAGCGCTCCCTCGCTCTTTCATCTCAACCTTGGAAGAGCTCCTAACACAATTCATGACTTGCTTTATGTACAATTTAAAGCCAGAAGTCACACTAGACCAACTTATGGGAGTGAAGCAAGACCCACTTGAACCAGTCCAGAAGTTTATACAGTGATGGAGCGCTACTTTGAATGAAATCTGTGAGCCTATCGTGGAAGCCCATTTGCTGGCTATTTTCAAAAGAGTAGTTAACGAATTCATCAATTCTAAACTGTATTACCTAGCCCCTAGCTCCTTGAGTCAGTATTTCGCCCAAACTAAGAGCATCCAAGATGCTATTGAGGCTAGTAAAGACCCGGCGTATGTGGCCTATAAAAAAGCCAATAATAAAGGTAAAGAAAAGGGTAAAGAAACAACGATGACAGTAGCTACGCAAACAAGAATAACAAGAAGGCACCCACAGCGTCTGCCGAGACCACAGCTAGTGTAAGTAGCACCGGCCAAGACACACCTGCCCCTGAAAAGCCCCCTAGTCAAAGTCAAACTTCGAGCGTAAAGATCACTCAAAATACACAACCCTGCCTATAAAACATTTGAAAATATTGAACCAATTATTAGGAGTAGGATATATTCAGAATAAAAACGTATCCGAAGAAGCTCTGCAGCGTCACAGGCGTCATTGTGAATTGCTGAAGAATCTTTTTTTAGCCCTACCTAACGAACCCCCAGTTCCAAAGTCTTTTAGGCTGGACCATTTTTGTGACTACCATCAATTGTGTGGTCATGATACCGATTACTACTGGGCGTTGAAGGATAACATTCAAGGCATGATTGACGATGGTTCTCTAAAATTAGATGGCAGTAGTCAAACACGTTCTGAAAACCAGACGATGCATGTGTACAAAGACCCGTTAAACACAAATAACGCACCATACACCATCAATGTGGTAAGTACGGATAGTGAAGGGAAGGTATCACCTAAACAACCCTTTTTTTTTACATGTACCTACCAGTTCACCCCAGGGGGCAAGTTCTTCACCTACAGTTAGCGGTGTCTCGAGGCCACCCTTTGTTATTTGGGCGTCCTCTCCAGCTATAACTCGGTCTCACGTTAACGAATAAGTCGCGGCCACGTCCGCGCCTACTCCTAAGGTGCCTTTTATCCTTAGGGTACCAAAACCACCAGCTGCCCCTTGTACGCAGGGGCAAGCTTCTAGCCAAAACCATCAATCGCCACCCAATAAAAAAAAGGAAGGAGATGTGTCAATTAATGCCACCAAAAACCACTCTACGCTAGGCTTCGCTAAGCCCAGGTCCCTAGCCTCTATCCCTATGCCTGCACCTTATGGGAAAGGCAAGGGTACAGAAACACAGCCACCTCCCCTCAGCAGAAAGAAACACAACCCTCCGATTGATGCTATTCCGCCTCAGGAGATTCTTCTCTTAGGGCGAATGGCAAAGGATAGAGGGGATAAGCAACCCAGCCGAGAATGGGACCTCCTCGATGCATTTACGCAAGTCAAGCAGGC
Organism: Gnetum montanum; assembly: GCA_015680685.1. Taxonomy (NCBI): domain Eukaryota; kingdom Viridiplantae; phylum Streptophyta; class Gnetopsida; order Gnetales; family Gnetaceae; genus Gnetum; species Gnetum montanum. The sequence goes on from MNCI01037593.1 coordinate 300,741, forward strand.
TCTAAAATAGAAGAACATGACATTGAGCCTCTATGACTTGCTTATGACATCTCAAAAGCACCGTGAGGCTATGGTCCGTATGTTGACATCCATACCTGTGGATGAAGGCTTACCAGCGGAAGAGGAAGCGATACATGCTGTCATGTTTCCTCCTGCTGCTGAGCAACCCAAACCAACCCCTTTGACCTTTCAGGATGAATCCATCAAAGATTATCCTGATAAAGGTCGAGTGATGATAGAACCCATGTTCAACACCATCTGGGTTGGTCAACATCGGATCTAAAGGGTGCATGTTGACGATGGCACGGCTACGAATGTCATCCCTTATCCTATAGTGGATAAGTTGGGCCTGGTTGACCAGATCAGTATTACAATGACATCATGCCTAAAGTTGTTCAACGAGACATGAGTTCAAGTCAAACGGACGGTGCATATCGATTTTGTGGCAGGAGACCAATTCCCAACAGACGCCACATTCATCGTTGTCGAGGAGATGCCCAGTTTCAACCTGATTTTAGGGAGGTCCTGGCTAGCCCAAATAAGGGCAGTCTCGTCACCAATACACCAAGAGATACACCTCCCTTATGCAGGGGGGAGAGGTAGTAATACACGATGACGAAATAACTCCTAGGACTTTCAATAACATAGAGGAAGAATAGGGTTCAGAGATTGAGATGCCCGAAGATCAAACCCATGTCCGAATTCCCGAAAAAGTCAAAATGAATGATGATAGCCTAGCCTAGGCCAACTTACCATTTCAGGGAGAAGAGGATGATATAGAAGAGTCAGGTCATAAATCCCCTCGCCCTTACGCACCACTCAACGTAAAGGCCATCAAGAAAAAATTACGGGCTAGCGATTGACCTGAGTGGTATTTACACACATCGTTACATTTTTACTATTTTTTCCATTTACGCTTATCAAATTTGATTGTTAGTTCTCTTTAATATACATATATTTACGTTTTCTATCCATTACACCATTTACATTTACCATTTTACGTCGTTTATGCTTCTTGACTTCTATTAGTCATATTAGTACGATTACGCAAACATGCACACTTTTATCAATTACATTCCCTAACGTACGCAGATGGCCCGCAATGGCCTAAAACTAGTAAAGGCCCACAACGGCCTAAAACTAGCTAATTCATTTATATCTTACGCAAATGCTATAAGAAGGCCCGTAATGACCTTAAATTAGCAACTCCATTCTACAGTCATAATAACACAACCTATCCAAAATCTTTAACAATTCTATTTACACTTTGTCTAAATAAAGACATAAAATTAAACATAAAATTAAAACCCATAAAGAAAATCTTATGATTGATCATGCCAAGATTCACATTGCCATTGTTCAACCTCATAAATAAAATCATGCGTAAATCACAGTTACGCGTCCCCCCTAGTACCACTATCGCCTGTATCCCTTAGGTCCACCTCTAAGCCTAACAAATCGTCCTCGAATGGGCCGTCCCTTTTAGGGAGTATTCCTTCATGAAGAATGTCATCTTCATGGGGTTCTTACACTAACACTGGTTCCCCAAGAGGACGGTCTGCATCATTATGCTCGTCTTCCTGAACGTGCTCCTCATCCTATCCACCTTCTTCATCCACTCCTTGTACCTACATACAATAAATACATAAGCAAAAACAATGATAAAACAAATCAAAAAATTTAAATTCAATAACATTCAAACTTACTCACAATGGTCCTGCATCCGCAGCAAAGGGGAGTTCGTCTAAACCGACCCACAGGCATTGCATAATTTCATCTTCAGTTAAATCAGACCAAACTCCATCGCCCAGATTAGTTCCAGCCTCCACCTTCCCTTTCTCCACACTAGTCCATCGGGGTGGTTCGAGGAAGAAAGTAGGGACTGTATTCTCTTCCCTGGGAAGAGTAATTTCCCTTTCCGGGGACGCACTTACATTACCTGCTCTCAGAACTTCTCGAAGGCCTTAGATGCACCAATGACATCGAGGAACACCCACAAGGATTGAGCTTCAACAGCAAAATCTCGATAGTGCTGACGATAAGCGATACTTTCTCGATTATACAGATGCTTGTGATCTTTTTCTTTCTGCCCCCACTCTTCGACGCTTGCGCAAAAGTCCTTCCAGTCCTGGTTCTTCTGAGCCAAGAGCTCTATTTGCATCCTTTGCTCCACCAATTCGCAACTAGTTTGCATGCTGTTTTTGACTGCGGTCCAGTAGCAAACATAGTCAATAACAGCCGTTTTCCAATCCTCTTCATCCATTCCTCGTGCCTACAGGAATTCACATCGCGATCTTAAGTCTCCAGCCTCTTTGGTCAGAGACATCCTTTCCTTCTCTAACCTCTGCAGCTTCTTCCAAAGGTCTTCATTGAAGTTTTGACTCTCCCAGAAAGAGTGGGTTGAGTGTAATGCATATTTACGCATTTCCTCGTAAATGTTGCATGGCATGACTACGCAGTCCGATGAAGGCTCGACTGTGTCCAAGTCAATGGGCTCCGTAGAGTCCCATCGAAGGTGAGCTCCTGATAACAAATATTATCAAACGTAAATAAACATTATAACCTTATAATAAAATAAGTGTACTATAGCCATAACATACCAGCCCTAGGATCAACGCGCTCGAGATGCTTGATCATATCGCTAACAACGTCTTCCATGAAAGCAAACTTATCAAGGAATTTCCCCACAATCTGCTTACAATGGCGGACGGGGATGCACCTCGTTCATCTATAGCATAATTAAGTCAAAATTTCTAGTTATTAACAGAATTCCTTAAAAATTCTAATACACTGATTACCTCTACCTGTTACAGTGGGGAGTGTGTCAACGTTTTCTACATCCTCTCTCTCCTCGTGCACAAGGGTATATGTGTCACTTATTCTAATAGCCGGGGCCTCCTCTTCCAAAACCGAGGCCCCTTCCCCATGCCGTAATACCATCGCCCCTATTTCAGGGTTCAACCGCTTTATAGGTCTTCCTATTTATGCCACATAACACATTTAAATAATTCCTAATACCCTAAATAAGGGTGTGTAACACAACAATTTCCATAATTTTTACTATGTCTTTACGCTTACCAGGCGGAGGTTTACTCCGCTGACACCTGACTTGCACAGTTCTGCCCGTGCCACCTACTCATTTCGTAGGGGCCTCGGTTAGACGAGGCCTTTTTCACTGAACTGAGACGTCTACTAGCTCTGCCGCCAGGCGCTTTCCCCGTGATGCATCACCAGTGTAAGTGGGAAGTGCCCCACCTACGCTATGATGGCCTCGTGTTCGAGGTACCACCACATCCCTAGTAGTTATAGACAGTGACTCCCCAATTCCCTCCGGAGGATCTTGTGACCGGGTAGTGCCAAAGAGATGGGAGATCCAGGGTTTGGATAACTGGTCTCAGTCTTGTTGCACCCAGACCCCATTCCTCTAGACCACCAAAAATTCGGCAAAATGCTAGAGGTAAGTTATGAAGAAGGCGAAGTGCACACTGAAACAAGACTTGAGCTTTTGGCGGAGCCTGATCATTTCAGTGCGTAATCCCTCAACGAAATAGCTTGCCCAGTTGAATTGGGTCCCTTCCTCCATCACCTCTTGCATGATATGGGCTTGTTCTATAGTAAATAACTTCCCCTACGAGAGTGTTTTGGGGAAAGCCCGGGCTCAGAAGAGGAGATAAATAGTCTTGGCAAGTTCTAATTCGATCATTTCACATGGAATCCCCTTTGTGTCCTTCTTGGTCCCTAACCACTCCTCCAGCTTTTCCTGACATTTGATGCTTCTCCTTGATTTTTCCTCTATGGGAAGACCATCGGAGGGAACGCCGAAGAGGTCAGTAAATAGCTGAGTGTCGATATCAAAATGTACACGCACGTTACACACCCGCGTGCAAAAACATTTAGCTCCCTCGCTAAAGGAGTTAACCAGGGTTAACATTTTTCTTCCGGGGACATCAAGGGTTATGGCCAAGAATAAATTCATCAGCGTCACTTCCCGCAGCTTGGTGACCAATGCAACTAGGGCCACCGTGTGACTGAGCCAGCGTTGTGCTTCCTTTATGTTGCCATAATGGAAGAGAAGGGTGTTCGCCTCGTGGCCAGAAATCATGATGGTAATCTCCTAAGATTCCTTGACTGATAATACAAGGCACAAGTCAAGATAGCAAAAAAACTGTTACACAACATTTCAAAACAAAAAAAATATAATATCCTGTAACTAATAGTAGCAATGAAACCTTACCAGGTCCAAATGGCAAAGGAAATGGAGGAAGCTTCCTTTGCACATCCACGAGGGTGAGGGGCGACTTCAAAATCCATTCCTCATGTAACCACCCGAGATTCTGACAACTCTTGAAGGAATCAACATAACAGGTAGGATACTCAGGAATTTCGAAGGCCATTTGCCCCATTACACCGGCGCGTACGTTGCTAGTGGAAGTAAACTCATTTATTGTCGTTTCGGTCCAAGACAATGTATCATTATTGCCTACTAACCCATTTTCATTGATGAAAAACCTGTATCATATGGCACATTACTATCCTACACTTTGCAAATTCAGACATTAGAAAACATATTAACAATACCACCAATAAAACAACATACCTGCCCGAATAATACATCGTTCCTGGTGGACTATGAAAGTAAGTCGAGACATGACGAGCCACGAACAAAGTATTATACGTGTGATAACAGCTAAATCTAGGCATCTCCCAGATCCAACTTAAGCACCTCAATCCTTAGGTGCTGTGTTCGCGGTTTTGGGGACGACCAGTATCAATAGCCCCGTTTGTCAGGAAAGCTAGGATGCCCTGTGTAGAACCGACTAACAGATGTTCCAAAATAGCACCAACCACATCGCCCGACAAATGTGACCACATAATAATACTGTAGTTATGCAGAAAAAATTGCAAAAACTCCAGTGCACCCTTTCGAAACCATATAGCCTTCCCCTACAAACGAGTCTGAGGGGGAGGAACATTAGGTACAAGAGGGTTTATACAACATAAAACCCCGACTATGTCCAAAACTATTAGGATAGGTTTCACCATAATACTGTACAGAAAATAAACACATTACCATCTAGATTCCGATTGCATGCTTAAACTATAGGAAAATTTACAAAATTACGCTTTAACCATACAACCGAAATTGCCTAAACCCTTGTAATAGTATAAGGTTTGTCTCAGAAAATGGCGATAGACGCAATACTGTTGTATAAACCCTTATTTTAACAAGAGGTCTACATCCTAAAACTCTAGTTTACGCAGATTATGCAAAAGGATAAACACAAGAAAAAGCATATCACCAAAAGCAATACAAGTAAGAGATGGCCTACCGATTCAGGGGAGTCACATCTCTCACTTTGACCAAGGTCTGCGAAGCATGTTGTAGGCTCCCTTGTACTTCGTCAATTTTAGCCAATTTGGTATTCTTTCCTCTCACCTTTGGCGCCATTGTTACACTCCTGAACACTTCACAAATAACGTGCTACAATCTTTTACTCTTTCTCCTTCTCTCTGCGATAGCCGAAACTTCGAATTCGTGATGGCCAACAGCCTATTTTCGATAAGAACTACCTAGTTATATGCAAAACTAATTGACTTGATGCCCAATTAAAGAGAGACTTGCCCAAATGCTAGTGCCAGTATGAGCTGGAACCCAAAGATCATGGCATTAATTGCAGTAGATATCACATGTATTAGAGTCCGAAACGACCTTAAACTACTGTATCTTATCACCTCGTAATCGGGTCACATTAATTACAGGCTGTTCATGGTATCCAAGATTCAATTAGCTCTTCATGCTTGGCAACGTCATGCCATACCTTTTTCAAAACTACACCACGCATCATACGTTAATACTACCGACATCTAACTTAGCATTTTCCTAACTACTTTCATATTTGGCAATTTTGCAAGACAGTTGGCAAATGGGCAAAACTTTATCTGCACCTCTAGACTTAATAGGCCCACATGGGGAAATCATTAGATAATTTGATCCCACGCTAGTATAAACTAACCTTGCCCTCAATGACGCAACCATAGCCATGTCGAAAACATCTCTAGACTGGCCAGAATAATCAACGCGTATGCTAGACCTAGAGGCTGGAGATGTAACTGAAGACCCTCTTAACGAGGTCTCTGTGGTTACGCATAAAGGTGAGGCTAAAACTCTTAAGGTTCGTTCTTTACTGGACCAAAAGGCACATGACAACATAAAACAGGTCCTCCAGAACAACATCACAGTGTTCGCATGGTCATACAAAGATATGTCGGGACTAGACCCAAGATTAATACAGCACAACATAATTCTAGATCCCCATATTAAAGCAGTTAGACAAAAAGCACGAAAAATTAAGCTAGAAGTCATGCTAGCAATATGTGATGAGATCACTAAACTATACCAGGCTGGTTTTATTCGCATGGTCGATTACTTAGACTAGGTATCTAACATTGCAGTTGTCCCTAAGAAGATCGGAGGAATACGTATCTGCATAGACTTCCGAGATTTGAACAAAGCTACAATCAAAGATAATTTCCCATTACCGAGTATCGACCAATTGGTGGATACAACCACTGGGCATGCGCTTTTATCCTTCATGGATAGCTTCTCAGGCTATAATCAAATTCGCATCAACCTAGAACACCAACTGACAATGACATTCATGACACCCTGGGGGACCTTTTATTACACTATGATGCCTTTTGGTTTAAAAAATGCTGGAGCTACATATCAACAAGCTATGATGTACATATTTAGCGATTACCTATTAGGGAGACTAAATGATTATGTTGACAATATAGTTGTTAAGTCTATAAGGTCAGAAGATCATTCAGAGGATCTAGAGTTAGTCCTTAAAAGATGTTCTAAATACAACCTCCGGCTTCACCCAAAGAAGTGCATATTCAGAGTCAAAACTGAACGCCTGCTAGGGTTTGTGGTATCAGAAACTAGTATACAAGTAGACCCTGACAAGGTCAAGGCCATTGTTGAATTGACACCTCCTACAAATCTCAAGCAATTATGCGGATTGCAAGGGAGGCTACAATTTATGAGGTAGTTCATTTCGAGACTAAAAGATAAGTTACACCCTATGCAGCATCTGCTTAAAAAGGGAGTTAATTTCAAATGGACAGATGATTGTCAGCATGTGTTTAACAGCTTGAAGCAAGAACTTCAATGCTTGCCAATAGTATTCCTGTCACAAAGGGATCAATCGTTCTACATTTACCTCGTGACCTCAGACGTAGCCCTAGCTGCATTACTCTGTCAAAAGAGAGATGATGGGTCAGAAGTACCCATCTACTACTTGAGTCATGCCCTATGTGCATATGAAACGAGGTATAATGAAGTAGAGCGTAATTGTTTAGCATTAGTGTTTACGCTCAAGAAATGTAGACACTATCTCTTCCGTAGCCAGGTCAACATAATCTGCAAAAATAACATCCTTAGGGCTATTATGCACAGTCTGTATGAAAGTAGTAAGATAGCTCGTTGGAAAGCTATCACGGAAAAATTCAATTTGCACTACATTGGTCAATCTTCTATGAAAGGCCAAGCAATAGCTGACCAATTAATAACATCACCTATTGACAGTTAGGCGACGATAGAGCCTGAATTTCCAAAAGAGCATGTACAGAGTCTAAGCCCTGTTCTAACAGGCCTTGAAGCAACGTTACATTTTGACGGAGCTTCAACCACTAGAGGTGGTAGTGCTGCCACAGTCATTATGCTATCACCTGAGGATGTACGTCTTCACGCTTACCACTTGACCTTTCCCTATACGAACAACGTGGCAGAGTACGAGGGGCTCCTTAGGGGATTATTAACAGCCAAAGAGCTTGATGTTCAACACCTGGCAATTAGGGGCGATTCGATGCTTGTTATAAATCAAATCATAGGAGTCTATGCCTGCAATGCTGCACATTTACAGCCCTACTACAATATGGCTAAAGATGTTCTGAGATAGTTCGCAACAACCGATGCCCAACACGTGCCTCGAAATGACAACATGCTAGCCGATGCACTGGCTACATTAGCTTTAAATGTGTCGTCGCACCTATTCGACACTTGTCCTATCTTAATAATAGAGTGTACAGATCCTATCATTCAGACGGTGCAAATATCTTCACTATTCGAGGATAAAACGTCAGAGTGGTACGATAACATTAAAACCTACCTCCTGCATGGCGAACCACCACACGAGCTAACACGCGCATAAAATGATGCAATCCGCAAGAGAGCTAGGCAATACGTCACCATAGGAGATAGTACCCTTTATAGACGCTCTTTTTATGGAGTACTGCTTACTTAAATCAACAAAGACCAAGCACAACATATAGTCGACAAAGTTCATGAGGGATTATATGGAGGACACGTAGCACCACAAGCCATGGCCACTAAAATCCATCACTTAGGGTATTATTGGTTGTATATGGAAAAAGACTGTCTTACAAAGGTTAGAATGTGCGACACGTGTCAACATTACGCGAACCTTATACACATGTCGCCTATAGAACTACACACAACTCAGATAACATGGCCCTTTCAACAATGGGGATTAGACATTATAGGGCCTATCACACCAAAATCTTCTGCAGGTCACAACTTCATAATCACCGCTACTGAGTATTTCACGAAGTGGGTGGAAGGCATTCCTTTGTGAAAGATCACATCTCAACAAATCTGCCATTTCATTTTAGATAACATCATAACCATATTTGGCCTCCTGATGACTATCGTGATCAACAATGGGCCACAATTTAGCAGTATGAAAACCAAATCTTTTTGTGACAGCCTTGGTATCAAACAATCTTTTTCCTCGCCTTATTACCCACAAGCAAATGGTCAAGCTAAAGCAACAAACAAGGTCATTATCAACTTGCTCAAGAAAATTCTCAATAGCAATAGGAGACGTTGGCATGAAAAGATCCTCTATGTGCTATGGGCATATCGTACTACATGTAGGATAGCTACAAACAGTACACCCTATAGCCTAGTCTATGGATCTGAGGCGGTTCTGCCCCTCGAATTACAAGTTCCTTCTCTGCGGATGGTTCTCTCCACGATTATAAATGACGCTCAACACACCGAGTCTCGGATCATGGATTTGGATTCAGTAAATGAGAAGCGAATACAGATGCTTGATACCATCGAAAAGTATCAAGATAAGTAGAGGCAAAAGCACTGTCATAATCTTCAACAATGTCCAATTGAGAAGGGAGACTTGGTTCTCAAGGTTGTTCGCGGACCAGTAGGCAAGTTCTCTACAAACTAGGAGGGTCCTTTCTTGGTAGCTGGTGTGTATGGCAATGGTGCATTCAAGCTAGCAGATATCAACGGCAACGAGTTACCAAATCCTGTGAACCATATATATCTAAAGTGGTACAACATCTAGCCACATATCCAGTGTTAACATCAGGCACAACAATCATCCGCTACGACGCTAAATTGGCAACAACCGTCCACTATGACACTAAACTGGCATTCCCCTCACGTGTCCGTCACGACACTAAACTGGCAATAATCGTCCGCTACGACGTAAAACTGGCACTTCCTGCACACGTCTGCCAGGCCGCTAAACTAGCAACGATTGTCCGCCACGACGTAAAAATGGCAAGTTGCAACAGTCCGCTACAACGTAAAACTGGCAGTGTTGTATAGGTCCGCCAAGACGTAAAACTGGCATTTCCTGCACATGTCCGCCACTACCCTAAACTGGCACCGGCTGTTCGCCATGACATAAAATTGGCACAGGTAAGTATCTGTCTGCTGAGATGTGAAACTAGCATAGATATGTCCTTGGGTCACGACATGAAATTGTCATCCATAGCATGGTCTACTGAGACCATAAATCAGCTCTACCACCATCCGCTACGACATAAAACTAGCATTTTTCAGTCCGCCCAGACTTTAAACTGGGACCATGGTCTGCTGGGACTTAAAACCAGCAACGACAGTCTACCAAGACTTAAAACTGGGACCTACAAACTGCCAACATGTGAACCAAGCGAGCGTAATCATCTCTATGCGGCTACAAAACAAATGGAGTGGGATGTTGGGATAGCCCCAGCGTCACTACCTCACAGGCATTCTACTGATTCCTCAGATGTGTTGAAAAGCATACTGCTGACCCCTCGGAGATGCCGTCACTACACCCACTTTAGCGATGGCACCTCTGAGAGTTTAGTTTCATCGTCCGGAGCCCCAAAGGAGTTCTCATCAATTACAACCTTGGGCATCTCCTCTCATCATCACTATCAGGCTCTGGCTTCATAGATTCACCTAGCTAGTTCTTTGCATAACCAGTCGGGTGCGATGAGTCTGATATTCTTTGGCGACGATATGCTAGGCCGAGCGTCAACATTGAAGACCCTGGCCTCTTGCTATGGTTCCTCCTTCACAGCCCGCTCACTCTGTCTTGCCCCAAACGGTACTTGTTTCAACAACCTCTCTAGTGATTCAGTCGAGCAATGGTGTCCTCTATTTTCTTCTTTGGTTACAGGTTACTTGCTACGAGGATGTCATTCAAAAGTGCGTTCATCTGAGCGGTGAAATACAGACAGCATTTTGAGATGGCCGCTTAGGTTAGCCTATCCACTCATGAGTGCATCCTTGTTTTCCTCATAATCCTACCTCTAGCTCTTACTACCCTCCTTAGCCATCTCATCTGTTTCCCTTACGCAAAATGTGAATACGCAGCATACGCTTTCTGCATCTGCATTACAATCAAGCCCATGAACCGACATAACGCAACTCGCCTAGTGGACGCCAAAAAAAACTGGGTCAGCAAAATGGATGAAACACAATTCATCCAGGCCATGCAGACGCAACACAATCCATCTATGCAAGCCCCTTCATCTACAAAATGATGGCATAACTCCATGCAAATGCAATCGCAGGAGAAGACCTAAGTGCTTATGCGTGAAAAACTATACTCACCTCATTTGAGTCTTTCCCGAACCTCACTTGAGTCTTCCCTGAACCTCTCTCTTCTTACCTCTATACAAATTCCCTCACGTATCATTTTATCTCCTATTTCCCTCATTTCTACACTTCTGCTTTGACAGGGCGACACTTGAGTAACCGTTGATGAACGATGTCGGTACTTTTACCCATTCAATGTCTCGTATTCTTTGTCGACATCTTTCGGGCAAGCCCTCTAAACGTCAACAAAGAGGGGCCATTGAAACACCGTGGAAATTGCGAATCGGCCTAAGGTGAAGATTCACAATTTGGGCGAAAGTTTGCGACAGAAATCCAGAAGACAAAACAAGGCAAAGAGGTGCGCAGCATTAAGTCTCCAAGTTTCTTACAAACTTCAACCTTACTTTGTTTTCTCTCTTTACGCTACATTATGCAACATAGCGTAGTGTCGCTCAACGTAACTCTGTTTAACATAGCCTGATATCAGAAAGTAACTTACTTTGGCGAATTGGACAAAGTTTAAGGTCTAAGACTTGTCGCATATTCCACTAAGTATTTTGTTCAGGGCTGAGTTTACGCTCCGTTATGCAGAGCAGCGTAATGAGCTTCCAGGAAGTCAAAGTCAGAGTCTAAAGAAGCACGGCAGATTGATTTCTTCTTTTTTACAGATTGGTCACTTTACGCTTATTACGCTACGCAGTGTAAACAAATGTAGCTTATTGTAAAGTTGACCATTTTTGAAGCTCTATTACGCTTTGTGGTGTAAATGAGCGTAAAATAGCTTGAGTTAACTACTTCTACGCTCTATTACGCTCTGCCACGCTACACAGTGTAATATAGCCTAAAGTCAACTAAGGCAGTACCAAACATGCATCTGTTATCCATACGCATAATACACTCATCAGCGTATCGCAGCGTAAACATGAGACGGCTTCAGCAGGAGTGGTTGACAGCATAATTTACCCTCTTTTTCAAAAATGTGATGCAACATGACCAGTTTCAACACAAAGTTTGCCAAGTCAACAACATTCTGAAAGTTTGAGACACATGTCATCAGGACCGTGCCTTCTCCACATGTTATCGAACTTATAAATACCCCAGTTGGCGAAGAAAAAAGGGGATCATCTTCTCTTTGGCAGCATCACCTCTTAGTAGAGACAAAAGACATTGTTGAGCATTAGCAGCAGGAGCAACCAGTCTTTTGGCTAAAATACAGTTCTCTCCATTGGCGATCATGAGCAGCTTTGAGCAGAAACTACCGAAGGTAAAAAGAGCAGATCAGAGATCGAGAGATCATCTGGTGCGGTTGTCAAGGTTTATTGATCAGAAAAAATTTATCAATAGACATCCAGGTTTGAACTTCCTTGCATCCCATCTTTGGCTTACGAGGTAGATTGAGCTTCATTCTGTACTCCTTGCTGAATAGTTTCCTTGTTGCTTTGTGTATGCTTCTTACAGGATAAGCGAAGTTTGCTATTGGAACTTTGTATACAATATACTTAGTCTTCGATTCAAAACATAGATCTTGGAATTGTGCACTTTTCTAAATCTGATCCTCCTTGTCGTGTTGACGTTGTCGTTATTTCGATTTATTTACATCATTTTCTACTCCTACGATTCATCAAATCAATTTGTCTCGTGGAATATCTACATAATACACATATTATCGCGATATTTTTCAATTTACTGATTGAGTAAGTCCCTGTCTGATCGACAAGACCGTTTAGGGCACCGTGGATTCGTTTTCTCTAGCACGGCCCTCGCACGGATCCATGGTTAAGATTGTGTACACGGATTTTCGTTCGGTATTTTCTAGCGACCGACGTTTTCCATCATCACAGTTTTCTAGTGCTAGAAGGAGGGCCTAAACCTTCGATCCGTATTTTACGGGTAGCCCTATAAGCGATCCATACCCACGTCCATAAAAATGTAAACGTAATACCTCTAGGGAAGTTTACGAAAAATCGTGTGGTGTAGATTGGTCACAGCAACGATTCCTTTAGAATCCTACAGGGTAAAAAGCCCAATCATAATTCTGTCTGGCCGTCACCTTTTCGATCCTATTGTTTTTTGTCATTAACCTATTTGAGAAATGGATTCTGCATATGCAACCACTGCCGCTATGATCACCACCGACTCTGGTGCCACATCCGTAAATCCGATCGCCATTACCGGATCAGCTTCTGGTGCAATTGGACCCCAGGGACCATCGCGCCGTTCATTGCGATTACAGGGCAAGGATCCTGCACTCACCGTCATGACTCCTGAAGAGTATAATTTCATCTGCGTCAAGATCCAAGCAAGGCTCGCTCTTAGCCGAGCCGAGATGGAGGCAAAACAAAATTATGAGCTGATCCACAGAGGGGGCCAAGATTTCACCCCTACCACGTATGACATTATCCCCCTGACCAAACATTCTCATGATCTCCTGACCCAATTGGTTATGGCTAGGAGTCAAACTACACGGTCCATTCTAAAACCTCAAAACAAGGAAGAAGAGGAAGATGAATTCGCAGCCCAATCTGAACACGCGGATTCATACCATACTCTCAATGCCCATACATACATAAATCCCATGTTTCCTCTCACCAGAGAAGCCATCCATCTCAACTCAGTCATGACTATCCAAACCCATATTCCTGTCATCCTGTAGGCCACTACGCAATCCTCAGTCTTGCAAGTACAAATACCATCTCAAAATAACATGGGGGCAGTCTCATCGCCATGTGTAATCAGTATTCCATCGATGGTACCTGCATCCACCGCACCCCATTTCATCCCCCAAGTGAAACCCCATGCCACGCCTATAACCCGCCCAGTGCAAAATTCGGTGTAAACCTTATCATCATAGCCCATTACAAGGCAACAGATCGCAACCACCGTTCAATCGCAGTGATCTGTTCAACAACCCACGGCTAGTCAGTGGATCATGCCTGTTGCACAACCCGATCAATCTATGTTATATGGTGTGCAACCCTTAACCACATCTACCATGCATGTCCCGCAGATAAACACATAATATCCTTACAATCTTCATCCCACACACTCGGTGATAGCCAATTTCTCAGCTCAACCCGGTGGGTGGTGGCTTTCACAGGCAGCTCCGTCCACGGGGATAGTCCCTGTTGCGCCATCTATCAGCCAGGCCATCGCTCCATTCCCATTACCTAGCACTGCTCTTTCAATCCAACACCCTACTCCTCCTGCACAGACTTCTTCATCACCATGTTTGGATCAAGCTTTTTCGCTTATTCAGACCCTCACCGAGGAAGTTAGCCGCCTTAAAGCTACTAACTCTGATACGATACAAGTCATGGATTTCTACTAGGATGATCCTATCATCCTAGTGGTTCCTATGCTGTTGTTTCCTCCAGGGATGTCGTTGCCCCATTTTACTAAATATAATGGGGAAGGAGATCCTAATACTCACCTTATTACCTTGAGGTCTGAATCCTTGTTATTGTAGCAATGGCCTCATATGATTATCCGTGTCTTTGAAATGTCTCTAGCAGGGAAAGCTTTGGACTGGTATCAAGCGCTCCCTCACTCTTTCATCTCAACCTTGGAAGAGCTCCTAACACGATTTGTGACTTGCTTCAAGTACAATTTAAAACCAGAAGTCACACTAGAATAACTTATGGGAGTGAAGCAAGACCCACTTGAACCAGTCCAGAAGTTTATACAGCAATGGAGCGCTACTTTGAATGAAATCCGTGAGCCTATTGCGGAAGCCCATATGCTGGCTATTTTCAAAGGAGCAGTTAACGACTTCATCAAGTCTAAACTATATTACCTAGCCCCTAGCTCCTTAAGTCAGGCTTTCGCCCAAACTAAGAGCATCTAAGATGCTGCTGATGCTAGTAAAGACCTGGCATATGTGGCCTATAAAAATGCCAATAATAAGGGTAAAAACAAGGGTAAAGCAACAACAACGACAATAGCTGCGCTAGCTGAGGATGCTAAAAACAAGAATAACAGGAAGGCACCCACAGCATCTGCCGAGACCACGGCTAGTGCAAGCAGCACCAGCCAAGACACACCTGCCCCTGAAAAGCCCCCCAGTCAAAGCCAAACTTCAAGCGTAAAGATCGCTCAAAATACACAGCCCTGCCTATAAAACATTCGGAACTGTTGAAACAATTATTAGGGGCAGGATATATTTAGAATAAAAAAGTATCCAAAGAAGCTCTGCAGCGTCACAGGCATCGTTGTGAATTGCTGAAGAATCCTTCTTTAGCCCTACCTAACGAACCACCAGTTCTGAAGTCTTTTAGGCTAAACTACTTTTGTGACTACCATTAGTTGTGTGGTCATGATACCGATTACTACTGGCCGTTGAAGGATGACATTCAATGCATGATTGATGATGGTTCTCTGAAATTATACGGCAGTAGTCCAACACGTCCTAAAAACCAAATGATGCATGTCTATAAAGACCCGTTAAACGCAAATAATGCACCGTACACCATCAACGTGGTAAGTATGAATAGTGAAGGGAAGGTATCACCTAAACAACCCTTTGTTCTACATGTACCTACCAGTTCACCCAAGGGGGCAAGTTCTTCACCGGCAGTTAGTGGTGTCTTGAGGCCACCCTTTGTTATTCAAGCACCCTCTCCAGCTATAACTCGATCTCACATTAACGATAAAGCCGCAGCCACGTCCACACCTACTCCTAAGATGCCTTTTATCCTTAGGGTACCAAAACCACCGGCTGCCCCTTTTACGCAAGGGCAAGCTTCTAACCAAAACCATCAATCACCACCCAATAACCACTCTACGCTAGGCTTCGCTAAGCCCAAGCCCTTAGCCTCTGTCCCTACGCTTGCACCTTATGGGCAAGGCAAGGGTACAGAAACACAGCCACCTCCCCTCGGCAGAAAGAAACACAACCCTCCGATTGATGCTATTCCGCCTAAGGAGATTCGTCTCTTAGGGCGAATGGAAGAGAACAGAGGGGATAAGAAACCCAGCCGAGAACAGAACCTCCTCGATGCATTTACACAAGTCAATCAGGCTCTAAAATAGAAGAACACGACATTGAGCCTCTATGACTTACTTATGACATCTCAAAAGCACCGTGACACTATGGTCCATATGCTGACATCCATACCTGTGGATGAAGGCTTACCAACGAAAGAAGAAGCGATACATGCTGTCATGTTTCCTCCTTCTACTGAGCAACCCAAACCAACCTCTTTGACCCTTCATGATGAATCCATCAAAGATGATCCTAAGAAAGGTCGAGTGATGATAGAACCAATGTTCATCACCATCCGGGTTTGTCAACATCGGATCTGGAGAGTGCACGTTGACGATGGTGCGGCTACGAATGTCATCCCTTATCCTATAGTGGATAAGTTGGGCCTGGTCGACCAGATCAGTCCTACAACGACATCGTGCCTAAAGTCGTTCAACGGGACATGAGTTCAAGTCAAGGGGATGGTGCATATCAATTTTGTGGTAGGAGACCAATTCCCAACAGACGCCACATTCATCGTTGTCGAGGAGATGCCCGGTTTCAACCTGATTCTAGGGAGGTCTTGGCTAGCCCAACTGAGGGTAGTCTCATCACCAATACACCAAGAGATACACCTCCCTTATGTAGGGGGGAGAGGTAGTAATACACGGTAATGAAATAACTCCTAGGGCTATCAATAACATAGAGGAATAATAGGGTTCGGAGATAGAGATGCTTGAAGATCAAACCCATGTCCGAATTCCCGAACAAGTCAAAATGAATGATGACAGCCTAGCTTGGGCCGACTTACCATTTTAGGGAGAAGAGGATGATATAGAAGAGTCAGGTCATAAATCCCCTCACCCTTATGCACCACTCAACGTAAAGGTCATCAAAAAACAATTACAGGCTAGCGATTGACCTGAGTGGTATTTACACACATCGTTACATTTTTACTAGTTTTTCCATTTACACTTATCAAATTTGATTGTCAGTTCTCTTTAATATACATATATTTACGTTTTCTATCCATTACGCCATTTACATTTACCATTTTACGTCGTTTATGCTTCTTGACTTCTATTAGTCCTATTAGTACGATTATGCAAATATGCACACTTTTATCAATTACATTCCCTAACGTATGCAGATGGCCCTCAATGGCCTAAAACTAGCTAATTCATTTATATCTTAAGCAAACGCTATAAGATGGCTCGTAATGGTCTTAAACTAGCAACTCCATTCTATAGTCATAATAACACAACCTATCCAAAATCTTTAACAATTCTATTTATGCTTTGTATAAATAAAGACAAAAAATTAAACATAAAATTAAAACCCATAAAGAAAATCTTATGATTGATCATGCCAAGATTCACATTGCCATTGTTCAACCTCATAAATAAAATCATGCGTAAATCACAGTTACGCATCCCCCCTAGTACCACTATCGCCTGTATCCCTTAGGTCTGCCTCTAAGCCTAACAAATCATCCTCGAATGGGCCGTCCCTTTTAGGGAGTATTCTTTCATGCGGAATGTCATCTTCACGGGGTTCTTGCACTAACACTGGTTCCCCAAGAGGACGGTCTGCGTCATTACCCTCGTCTTCCTAAACGTGCTCCTCATCCTGTCCACCTTCTTCATCCACTCCTTGTACCTACATACAATAAATACATAAGCAAAAACCATGATAAAACAAATCAAAAAATTTAAATTCAATAACATTCAAACTTACTCGCGATGGTCCTGCATCCGCAGCAAAGGGGAGTTGGTCTAAACTGACCCACAGGCATTGCATAATTTCATCTTCGGTTAAATCAGACCAAACTCCATCCCCTAGATTAGTTCCACCCTTCACCTTCCCTTTCTCCACACTAGTCCATCGGGGTGGTTCGAGGAAGAAAGTAGAGACTGTAGTCTCTTCCTCGGGAAGAGTAATTTCCCTTTTCGGGGATGCTCTTACCGTTACCTGCTCTTGGAACTTCTCGAAGGCCTTAGATGCACCAATAACATCGAGGAACACTCGCAAGGATTGAGCTTCAACGGCAGAATCTCGATAGTGCTGACGATAAGCGATACTTTCTCGCTTATATAGATGCTTGTGATTTTTTTGTTTCTGCCCCCACTCTTGGACGCTTGCGCAAAAGTTCTTCCAGTCATGGTTCTTCTGAGCCAAGAGCTCTATTTGCATCCTTTGCTCCACCAATTCGCGACTATTTTACACGTTGTTTCTGACCGCGGTCCAGTAGTGAGCGTAGTCAATAATAGCCGTATGCCAGTCCTCTTCATCTATTCCTCACACTTGCAGGAATTCACATCGTGATCTTAAGTCTCCGACCTCTTTGGTCAGAGACATCCTTTCCTTCTCTGACCTCTGCAGCTTCTTCCAGAGGTCTTCATTGATGTTTTGACTCTCCCACAAGGAGTGGGTCCAGCGTAATGCACATTTATGCATTTCCTCGTAAATGTTGCATGGCACGACCACGCTGTCCGATGAAGGCTCGACTGTGTCCAGGTCAATGGGCTCCATAGGGTCCCATCGAAGGTGAGCTCCTAATAAAAAATATTATCAAACATAAATAAAAATTATAACCTTATAATAAAATAAGCGTACTATAGCTGTAACATACCAGCCCCAGGATCGACACACTCGAGATGCTCGATCATATCACTGACAACGCCTTCCATGAAGGTAAACTTATCAGGGAATTCCCTCCATACTCTACTTACAACGGCATACGGTGATGCACCTCATTCATTTGTAGTGTAATTAAGTCAAAATTTCTAGTTATTAATAGAATTCCTTAAAAATTCTAATACATTGATTACCTCTGCCTGTTACAGTGGGGAGTACGTCAACATTTTCTGCCTCCTCTCTCTCCTCGCGCACAAGGGTTTGTGCGTCACTTATTCTAATAGCCGGGGCCTCCTCTTCCAAAATCGAGGCCCCTTCCCCACGTTGTAATACCACCGCCCCTGTTTCAGGGTTCAACCGCTCTATAGGTCTCCTTGTTTATGCCACATAACACATTTAAATAATTTAGAATACACTGAATAAAGTTTCGTAACACAACAATTTCCATAATTTTTACTATGTCTTTATGCTTACCAGGCGGAGGTTTACTCCGTTGACACCTGACTTGAATAGTTCTGCCTGTGCCACCTACTGGTTCCATAGGCACCTCGGTTAGACGAGGCCTTTTTCGCTAAACTAAGGCATCTACTATCTCTGCCGCCAAGCGCTTTCCCCATGATCAATCACCAGTGTAAGTGGGAAGTGTCCCACCTATGCTGTCAGGGCCTCACGTTCGAGGTGCCGCCACATCCCTACTAGTTATAGACAGTGACTCCCCAATTTCCTCCGAAGGATCCTGTGACCAGGTAGTGCCAAAGAGATGGGAGATCCAGGGTTTGGATAACTGGTCTCGGTCTTGTTGCACCCAGACTCCATTCCTCTAGACCACCAAAAATTCGGCAAAATGCCAGAGGAAAGCTATGAAGAAGGTGAAGTGAACACTGAAACGAGACTCAAGCTTTTGGCGGAGCCTGATCATTTCAGTGCGTAACCCTCAGTGAAATAGCTTGCCCAGTCAAATTGGCTCCCTTCCTCCATCACCTCTCACATGATACGGGCCTGTTCTATAGTAAAGAACTTCCCCTGCGAGAGTGTTTTGGGGAAAGCCCGGGCTCGGAATAGGGGATAAATAGTCTTGGCAACTTCTAATTTGATCTTT
Source organism: Gnetum montanum (assembly GCA_015680685.1). Lineage (NCBI taxonomy): Eukaryota > Viridiplantae > Streptophyta > Gnetopsida > Gnetales > Gnetaceae > Gnetum > Gnetum montanum. The sequence goes on from MNCI01037593.1 coordinate 320,358, forward strand.
TCACACAAAATCCCCTTTGTGTCCTTCTTGGTCCTTAACCACTCCTCCAGCTCTTCCTGATATTTGACACTTCTCCTCGATTTTTCCTCTATGGGAAGATCGTCAAAGAAGACACCGAAGAGGTCAGTAAAAAGCTGAGTGTCGATATCAAAATGTACATGCACGTTATGCACACGCATGCAAAAACGTTCAGCTCTCTCACTAAAGGAGTTAACCAGGGTTAAAAGTTTTCTTGCGGGGACATCAAGGGTTATGACCAAGAATAAATGCATCAGCCTCGCTTCGCGCAACTTGGTGACCAATGCAACTGGTATTGCCAGGTGACCGAGCCAGCGTTGTGCTTCCTTTATGTTTCCATAATGGAAGAGGAGGGTGTTCGCTTCGCAGCTAGAAATCATGATGGTAATCTCCAGAGATTCCCTAACTGATAATACAAGGCACACGTCAAGATAGCGAAAACACCATTACACAACATTTCAAAACAAAAAAAAATATAATATCCTGTAACTAATAGCAGCAATGAAACCTTACCAGGTCCAAATGGCAAAGGAAATGGAGGAAGCTTCCTTTGCACGTCCACGAGGGTGAGGGGTGGGTTCAAAGTCCATTCCTCATGTAACCACCCTAGATTCTGACAACTCTTGAAGGAATCAGCATAACGGGTAGGATACTCAGGAATTTCGAAGACGATTTGCCCCATTACACCGGCGCGTATGTTGCTAGCGGACGTAAACTCATTTATTGTCGTTTCGGTCCAAGACAATATATCATTATTGCCTACTAACCCATTTTCGTTGATGAAAAACCTGTATCATATGGCACATTACTATCCTACGCTTTGCAAATTCAGACATTAGAAAACATATTAACAATACTGCCAATAACAATACCGCCAATAAAACAACTTACCCACTCAAATAATACACTGTGCCTAGTGGATTATGAAAGTAAGTCAAGACATGAAGAGCCATGAACAAAGTATTATACACATGATAACAGCTAAATCTGGGCATCTTCCAAATCCAACTTAAGCACCTCAGTCCTCTGGCGCTGAGTTCACGGTCTTGGGGACGACCAGTATCAATAGCCCCGTCTGTCAGGAAAGCCAGGATGCCCTGTGTAGAACCGACTAACAGATGTTCCAAAATAGCGCCAACCACATCGCCTGACAAATGCGACCACACAATAATACTGTAGTTACACAGAAAAAACTGCAAAAACTCCAGCGCACCCTTCTGGAACCATATAGCCTTCCCCTGCAAACGAGTCTGAGGGGGAGGAACATTGGGTACGAGAGGGTTTATACAACATAAAACCCCGACTATGTCCAAAACGATTAGGACAGGTTTCACCATGATATTGTAGAGAAAATAAACACATTACCATCTAGATTCCAATTGCATGCTTAAACTATAGGAAAATTTACAAAATTACACTTTAACCATACAGCTGAAATCGCCTAAACCCTTGTAATAGTATAAGGTTTATCTCAGACAATGGCGATAGACGCAATACTGTTGTATAAACCCTCGTTTTAACATGAGGTCTACATCCTAAAACTCTAGTTTACGCAGATGACGCAAAAGGATAAACACAAGAAAAAGCATATCACCAAAAGCAATATGACCAAGGCTTGCGAAGCACGCTGCAGGCTCCCTTGTACTTCGTCAATTTCAGCCAATTTGGTATTCTTTCCTCTCACCTTCGGCGCCATTGTTACACTCCTAAACATCTTCACAAATAACGCGCTGCAATATTTTACTCTTTTTCCTTCTCTCTATGACAGCCAAAAATTCAAATTCGCGATAGCCAACAGCCTATTTTCGATAAGAACTACCTACTTATATGCAAAAATAACCGACTTGAAACCCGATTAAAGCAAGACTTGCCCAAATGCTGGTGCCAGTATGAGCTGGAACCAAAAGATCAAGGCATTAATTGCAGTAGATATCACATGCATTACAGTCCAAAACAACCTTAAACTACTGTATCTTATCACCTCGTAATCAGGTCACATTAATTACAGGTTGTTCATGGTATCCAAGATTCAGTTAGCTCTTCACGCTCGGCAACATCATGCCATACCTTTTTGAAAACTACACCACACGTCATACGTTAATACTGGCGACATCTAACTTAGCATTTTCCTAACTACTTTCATATTTGGAAATTTTGCAGGACAGTTGGAAAATGGGGAAAACTTTATCTGCACCTCTAGACTTAACAGGCCTACATGGGGAAATCATTAGACAATTTGATCCCATGCTAGTAGAAACTAACCTTACCCTCAATGACGCAACCATAGCCACGTCGGAAACATCTCTAGACTGGCCAGAATAATTGACGTATACACTAGACCTAGAGGCTGGAGATGTAACTGAAGACCCTCTTAACAAGGTCTATGTGGTTACACATAAAGGTGAGACTAAAACTCTTAAGGTTAATTCTTTACTGGACCAAAAGGAACATGACAACATAAAACAGGTCCTCCAAAACAACATCACAGTGTTCGCATGGTCATACGAAGATATGCCAGGATTAGACCCAAGATTTATACAGCACAACATAATTCTAGATCCCCATATTAAAGCAGTTAGACAAAAAGCATGAAAAGTTAAGCCAGAAGTTGCGCTAGCAATACGTGATAAGATCACTAAACTGTACCAAGCTGGTTTTATTCGCGCGGTCGATTACTCACACTAGGTATCCAACATTGTAGTTGTCCCTAAGAAGACCGGAGGAATACACATCTGCATAGACTTCCGAGACTTGAACAAAGCTACAATTAAGGATAATTTCCCATTACCGAGTATCGACCAATTGGTGGATACAACTGCTGGGCATGCACTTTTATCCTTCATGGATGGCTTCTCAGGCTATAATCAAATTTGCATCTACCTAGAACACCAGCTGACAACAACATTCATGACACCTTGGGGGATCTTTTGTTACACTATGATGCCTTTTGGTTTAAAAAATGCTGGAGCTACATATCAATGAGCTATGACGTACATCTTTAGCGATTACCTATTAGGGAGACTAAATGATTATGTTGACAATATAGCTGTTAATTCTATAAGGTCAGAAGATCATTCATAGGATCTGGAGTTAGTCCTTAAAAGATGCTCTAAATACGACCTCTGGCTTAACCCAAAGCAGTGCGTATTCGGAGTCAAAACCGAACGCATGCTAAGGTTTGTGCTATCAGAAACTAGTATACGAGTAGACTTTGACAAGGTCAAGGCCATTGTTGAATTGACACCTCCTACAAATCTCAAGCAATTACGCGGATTGCAAGGGAGGTTACAATTTATCAAGTGGTTCATTTCGAGACTAACAGATAAGTTACACCCTATGCAGCATTTGCTTGAAAAGGGACTTAATTTCGAATGGACAGATGATTGTCAGCGTGTGTTTAACAGCTTGAAGCAAGAACTTCAATGCTTGCCAATAGTATTCCTGCCACAAAGGGATCAACCATTCTACATTTACCTCGCGACCTCAGACATAGCCCTAGCTGCATTACTCTGTCAAAAGAGAGATGATGGGTCAGAAGTACCCATCTACTACTTGAGTCATGCCCTATGTGCATATAAAACGAGGTATAATGAAGTAGAGTGTAATTGTTTAGCATTAGTGTTTACGCTCAAGAAATGTAGACACTATCTCTTCCATAGCTAGGTCAACATAATCTGCAAAAATAACATCCTTAGGGCTATTACGCACAGTCTGTATGAAAGTAGTAATATAGCTCGTTGGAAAGCTATCACGGCAGAATTCAATTTGCACTACATTGGTCAATCTTCTACGAAAGGCCAAGAGATAGCTGACCAATTAATAACATCACCTATTGACAGTTAGGCGACCATAGAGCCTAAATTTCCAGACGAGCATGTACATAGTCTAAGCCCTATTCTAACAGGACTTGAAGCAATGTTACATTTTGACGGAGCTTCAACCATAAGAGGTGGCAGTGCCGCCACAGTCATTACGCTATCACCTGAGGATGTACATCTTCATGCTTACTGCTTGACCTTTCCCTGTACGAACAACGTGGCAGAGTACGAGGGGCTCCTCATGGGATTATTAACAGGCAAAAAGCTTGATGTTCAACACCTAGCAATTAGGGGCGATTCAATGCTTGTTATAAATCAAATCATAGGAGTCTACGCCTGCAAGGCTGCACATTTACAGCCCTACTACAATATGGCTAAAGATCTTCTGAGACAGTTCGCAACAACCGATGCCCAACACATGCCTCGAAATGACAACACGCTAGCCGATGCACTGGCTACATTAGCTTTAAATGTGTTGTCGCACCTGTTCGACACTTGTCCCACCTTAATAACAGAGTGTACAGATCCTATCATTCAGATGGCACAAATATCTTCACTGCTCGAGGATAAAACACCAGAGTGGTACGATAACATTAAAACCTACCTCCTGCATGGCGAACCACCACACGAGCTAACACGCACACAAAAAGATGCAATCCGCAAGTGAACTAGGTAATACGTCATCATAGGAGATAGTACCCTATGTAGACACTCTTTTGATGGAGTACTACTTACTTGCGTCAACAAAGACCAAGCACAACGTATAGTCGGTGAAGTTCACGAGGGATTATGCAGAGGACACGTAGCACCACAAGCTATGGCCTCTAAAATCTGTCGCTTAGGGTATTATTGGTCGTATATGGAAAAAGACTGTCTTACAAAGGTTAGAACGTGTGACACGTGTCAACGTTATGCGAACCTTATACACGTGTCGCCTATAGAACTACACACAACTCAGATAACATGGCCCTTTCAACAATGGGGATTAGACATTATAGGGCCTATCACACCAAAATCTTCCATAGGTCATAGCTTCATAATCACCACTACTAAGTATTTTACAAAGTGGGTGGAATCCATTCCTTTGTGAAAGATCACATCTCAACAAATCTTCCATTTCATTTTAGATAACATCGTAACCAGATTTGGCCTCCTGATGACTATCATGACTGACAATGGGCCACAATTTAGTAGTATGGAAACCAAATCCTTTTGTAACAGCCTTGGTATCAAACAATCATTTTCCTTGCCTTATTACCCACAAGCGAATGGTCAAGCCGAAGCAATGAACAAGGTCATTATCAACCTACTCAAGAAAATGCTCAACATCAACAAGAGACGGTGGCATGAAAAGATCCTCTATGTGCTATGGGTGTATCGTACTACATGTAGGATAGCTACAGACAGTACACCCTATAGCCTAGTCTATGGATCTGAGGCAGTTCTGCCCCTCGAATTACAAGTTCCTTCTCTATGGATGGTCCTCTCCATGATTATAAATGATGCTCAACACACCGAGTCTCAGATCATGGATTTGGATTCAGTAGAGGAGAAGCGAATACGGATGCTTGATACCATCGAAAAGTATCAAGATAAGTAGAGGCAGAAGCACCATCATATTCTTCAACAACGTCCAATTGAGAAGGGAGATTTGGTTCTCAAGGCCGTTCGCGAACCAGTAGGCAAGTTCTCTGTAAACTAGGAGGGTCCTTTCTTAGTAGCTGGTGTGTATGGCAATGGTGCATTCAGGTTAGCAGATATCAATGGAAACGAGTTACCGAATCCCATGAACCATATATATCTAAAGTGGTATTACATCTAGCTGCATATCCAGTGTTAACATCAGGCACAACAATCGTCCACTACGGTGCTAAACTGGCAACAACTATCTGCTACAACGCTAAACTGGCAACAACTGTCTGCTACGATGCTAAACTGGCATTCCCCTCACGTGTCCGCCACGATGCTAAACTGGCAATAATTGTCCGCTACGATGTAAAACTGGCACTACCTGCACGCGTCCGCCATGATGTAAACTGGCAACGATCGTCAGCCATGATGGAAAACTGGCAAGTTGCAATAGTCCGCTATGACGTAAAACTGGCAGTGTTGTATAGGTCCGCCAAGATATAAAACTAGCATTTCCTGCATGCATCCGCCATGATGCTAAACTGGCACTAGCTATCCACCATGACACAAGACTGGCACAGGTAAGTATCTGTTTGCTGAGACGTGAAACTAGCATAGATCTATCCCTGGGTCATGACATGAAATTGACATCCATAGCACGGTCTGCTGAGACCATAAATCAGCTCTACCACCATCCGCTACGATGAAAAACTAGCATTTTTCAATCCGCCTAGACTTTAAACTGGGACCATGATCTGCTGGGACTTAAAACAGCAACGGTAGTCTACCAGGACTTAAAACTGGGACCTACAGACTGCCAACATGTGAACCAAGTGAGCGTAATCATCTCTATGCGGCTACAAAACAAATGGAGTGGGATGTTGGGATAGCCCTAGCATCACTACCTCATAGGCATTCTGTTGATTCCTCGGATGTGTTGAAAGGCATACTGCTGACCCCTCGGAGATGCCGTCACTGCACCCACTTCAGCGATGGCACCTCTGAGAGTTTAGTTTCGTCATCCGGAGCCCCAAAGGAGTTCTCATCAATTACAACCTTGGGCATCTCCTCTCATCATCACTATCAGGCTCTGGCTTCATAGATTCACCTAGCTGGTTCTTTGCATAACCAATCGGGTGCGATGAGTCTGATATTCTTTGGCGACAATATGCTGGGCCGAGCGTCAACATTGAAGATCCTGGCCTCTTGCTATGGTTCCTCCTTCACGGCCCGCTCACTTTGTCTCACCCCAAATGGTACTTGTTTCAACAACCTCTCCAGTGATTCGGTTGAGCAATGGTGTTCTCTGTTTTCTTCTTTGGTTGCAGGTTACTTGCTACGAGGATTTCGTTCAAAAGTGTGTTCATCTGAGTGGTGAAATAGAGACAGCATTTTGAGATGGCCGCTTAGGTTAGCCTGTCCACTCAGGAGTGCATCCCTATTTTCCTCATGATCCTACCTCTAGCTCTTAGTACCCTCCTTAGCCATCCCATCTATTTCCTTTACACAAAATGCCAATACGCAGCATACGCTTTCTGCATCTACATTACAATCAAGCCCATGAACCGGCGTAATGCAACTCACCTAGTGGACGCCAAAAAAAAGTGTGTCAGCAAAATGGATGAAACACAACTCATCCAGGCTGCACAGACGCAACACAATCCATCTATGCAAGCCCCTTCATCTACAAAATGATGGCATAACTCCATGTAAATGCAATCGCAAGAGAAGACCTAAGTGCTTATGCATGAAAAACTATACTCACCTCATTTGAGTCTTCCCCGAACCTCACTTGAGTCTTCCCTGAACCTCTCTCCTCTTACCTCTATACAAATTCCTCACGTACCATTTTATCTCTTATTTCCCTCATTTTTGCACTTCTTCTTTGACAAGGTGACACTTGAGTAACCGTTGATGAACACTGTTGGTACTTTTACCCATCTGATGTTTCGTATTCTTTGTCGACGTCTTTTGGGCAAGCCCTCTAAACGTCAACAAAGAGGGGCCATTGAAACACCGTGGAAATTGTGAATCAGCCTAAGGTGAAGATTCACGATTCGGGCTAAAGTTTGCAACAGAAACCTAGAAGACAAAACAAGGCAAAGAGGCGCGCAGCATCAAGTCTCCAAGTTTCTTACAAATTTCAACCTTACTTTGTTTTCTCTGTTTATGCTACATTACGCAACATAGCGTAGTGTCGCTCAGCGTAACTCTGTTTAACATAGCCCGATATCAGAAAGTAACTTACTTCGGTGAATTGGACAAAGTTTAAGATCTAAGACTTGTTGCATATTCCGCTAAGTCTTTTGTTCAGGGCTGAGTTTACGCTCTGTTACACAGAGCAGCGTAATGAGCTTCCAGGAAGTCAAAATCAGAGTCTATAGAAGCACGGCAGATTGATTTCTTCTTTTTTGCAGATTGGTCACTTTACGCTTATTACACTACACAGCGTAAACAAGCATAGCTTATTGTAAAGTTGATCATGTTTCATGCTCTATTACGCTTCACGACGTAAATGAGTGTAAAACAGCTTGAGTTAACTACTTCTATGCTCTATTACGCTCTGCCACACTATGCAGCGTAATATAGCCTAACGTCAACTAAGGCAGTACCAGACACGCATCATCAGCGTATCGCAATGTAATCATGAGATGGCTTTAGCAGGAGTGGTTGACAGCGTACTTTGCCCTCTTTTTCAAAAATGTGATGTGACATGACCAAGTTCAACACAAAGTTTGCCAAGTCAACAACATTCTGAAAGTTCGAGACATGTGTCATTGGGACCGTGCCTTCTCCACATGTTGTCAAACTTATAAATACCCCAGTTGGCGAAGAAAAAAGGGGATCATCTTCTTTTTGGTAGCATCACCTCTTAGCAGAGAAAGAAGACATTGTTGAGCATTGGCAGCAGGAGCAATCAGTCTTTTGGCGAAAATACAGTTCTCTCCATTGGCGATCATTAGCAGCTTTGAGAAAAAACTACCGAAGGCAAAAAGAGCAGATCAGAGATCGAGAGATCATTTGGTGCAGTTGGCAAGGTTTATTGATCAGAAACAGTTAATCGATAGACATCCTGGCTTGACCTTCCTTTCATCCCATCTTTGGCTTACGAGGTAGACCGAGCTTCATTCTATACTCCTTGTTGAACAGTTTTCTTATTGCTTTGTGTATGCTTCGCACAGGATAAGCAGAGTTTGCTATTGGAACTTTGTATATAGTATACTCAGTCTTCGAATCAAAACATAGATCTTGGAATTGTGCACTTTTCTAAATCTGATCCTCCTTGTCATGTTGACGTTGTCATTATTTCGATTTATTTACATCGTTTTCTACTCCTTCTATGATTCATCGAATCAATTTGTCTCGTGGAATATCTACATAATACACATATTATCCCGATATTCGTCAATTTACTAATTGAGTAAGTCTCTATCTGATCGACAAGACTGTTCAGGGCACCACCGATTCGTTTTCTCCAACATGGCCCTTGCACAGATCTGTGGTTAAGACTGTGTACATGGATTTTCGTTCGGTATTTTCCAGCAACTGACGTTTTCCGTTGTCACATTTGCTTAAAACTCTAGACCTAGAGGCGAAGGATGTAACTGAAGAGCCTCTCATCGAGACACCTATGACCACGTCAAGGGGGAGGTGAAAATGTTAAAAATCAACTCCCTCCTAGACACGCAAATGCACAAAGATGTAGCTAAGATTCTACAAGATAACATCGACATCTTTGCATGGTCGTATAGCGACATGCTAGGTCTGGATCTGTGGCTGATTCAGCACAACATCGTCCTAGACTCACACGCGAAGGTAGTCAAGCAGAAGACTCGCAAAATTAAGCCAGAAATCACACTAGCCATGTGAGATGATATCACTAAGCTCTACCAAGCCAGATTCATCCGCGTGGTTGACTATTCAAAGTGGGTGTCCAATGTTGTTATGGTTTCAAAGAAAATGGGAGGGATATGGATCTATATAGACTTCCGATATTTGAACAAGGTAACGATCAAAGATGACTTCCCACTTCCAAGCCTTGACCAGCTCATCGACACCACAGCTAGCCATGCTATGGTATCCTGCATGGATGGTTTCTCTGGATACAATCAAATCCATATTAACCTAGAGCACCAGATGTCCACAACCTTCATGACCCCATGGGGAACCTTCTACTATACCATGATTCCTTTCTGGCTCAAGAATGCTGGAGCAACCTACTAGTGGACCATGACTTACATTTTTAGTGATTACATCCTGGAAACATTAAAAAACTACGTGGATGATATAGCAGTCAAGTCCAAGGAGGTAGTTAACCACCCATGTGTCCTAGGGATAGTCCTCAAATGCTACCAAATGCATGACTTATGCCTCAATCTAAAAAATGGGTCTTTGGGATGAAAATCGGACGCATGCTAGGGTTCTTGTTATGGGAGGCTGGAATACGGGTGGATCCTAACAAAGTCAAGGCTATTGTCAACCTAGTGCCTCCCACAAACCTTAAGGAGTTACACAGTTTACAAGGTAGAGTAGAATTCATTCGAAGGTTCATAGCAAGGATAACTAACAAGTTACACCCCATGCAACATCTTCTAAAGAAGGGGGTTAACTTCGAATGGACGACCTAGTGTCAACAAGCCTTAGACAACTTGAAGGAGGAACTCTTGCACCTCTCAATTATGAATCCACGACAAGGGGACAAACCCTTCTTCATCTACCTTGCCACCTCCGACACGTCTGTCACCACTCTACTATGTCAAAAATAGGATGATAGCTCTAAAATACTAGTGTACTATCTAAGTCACGTGCTAATAGCGCATGAGATAAGGTACAACGAAGTGGAAAGGAATTGGTTGGCCCTAGTGTTCATGCTAAAAAAGTGACGGCATTACCTGTTCCGCAGCATAGCCAATATCATTTACAAGAGCCACGTACTTCATGCTATCACTAACAACCTATATGAGAGTAGCAGGATAGCTTGATGGAAGGGAATAACCACAAAGTTCAATCTATGCTATATAAGTAAATCATCAACAAAGGGTCAAGCTATAGCAACCTAACTCACAGCTTCACCAATCGATGACGAAGAAACCATAGACCCTGAATTCCCAGACGAATACGTTAGCAATGTCTACGTCATCCCGTTGCATTTTGAAGTCATGTTACATTTCAACAATGCATCAACCACATGAGGAGGTATCACCGTAGCCATAATCACATTCCCCTCTGGGGAAATGCACCCATCTACTTAACGATTTGTGTTCCCTTGTACCAACAATGTGGCAGAATACAAGGGGCTACTTAGAGGCCTCTTAACTGCTCAAGCGCTACGCATACAACACCTGGCCATCCAGGGAGATTCACAATTATTTGTGAATCAAGTCACCGAGGTCTATGCCTACAAGGCTACGCACCTGCAACCCTACTGCAATTTAGCAAAATTCCTACTTAAGCGATTCGCAACCATAGATGTGCAACACGTACCATGTAATGAAAACACCATGGCAAATGCTTTAGCTACCCTCACACTAAACATCCCATCACATTCTCTAGCAAACCTGCCAACCTCGATTATAGAATGCATAGAGCCCATCATTCAAGCGGAACACATGGCATTTGTCAGTGCTGCGGATACCTAGGAATGGTGTGCCAACATCAAAACTTATCTATAGCACGGCGAGTCCCCAGAAGGATTGACATCTGCCCTGAGAGATGCAATCCGCAAGCATGCCCGACTATACGTGCTCATGGGAAATGACACCCTGTGCTGACGCTCTTATGATGGAGTATTGGTGGTATGCTTGGGTGGCGGGCCAACACAGAAGGTAGTTAATGAGGTACATGAGGGGCTATGAGGTGGACACATAGCATCGACAGGTATGACTACCAAAATCAGATACCTAGGGTACTACTGGCTGCACATGGAACGTGACTACCTATCAAAAGTCAAGACATGCGACACATGCCAAAGATATGCAAATCTCATACACATAGCACCTACAAACCTACACCCAACGCAGATCATGTGGCCCTTCCAACGATGGGATTAGACCTCATAGGGCCTATCACGCCTAAGTCTTCCCTAGGGCATAACTTCATTATCATCGCCATCGAGTATTTTACAGAGTTGGTGGAGGCTATTCCCCTAAGAAAAATGACATCTCAACAAATCTACCATTTCATCCTAGACAACATTGTAACCAGATTTGAGCTTCCCATGACTATTGTGATCGACAATGGGCCAAAGTTTAGTAGTAAGAAAACCCGAACCTTATGTAGTAATCTAGGTATTAAACAATCATTTTCTTCCCCTTACTATCTGCAAGCGAATGAGCAAGTGAAGGCTACAAATAAGTCCATCATCAACTTGTTGAAGCGGATGCTCAACAACAGCAAGAGGCAGTGGCACAAGTAAATCCTCTACGTCCTGTGGGCCAACCGGATGATGTGTAGAACTGTGACGAGTAAGATCCCTTTTAGCCTTGTTTACAAATCTGAAGTTATGTTACCTATTGAGTTGCAGGTACCATCACTCCAAATAATCCTCATGGACATTATAAGCGAAGCCTAGAACAGCAAGTCTCGAATCATCGACCTTGACTCAGTAGAGGAGGAACACGCACAGACGTTGAGATGCATCGAGCGCTACCAAAGCAAGCAGCAGCAGAAGCATCATGCAAACTTGCATCGATAGCCAATGTAGAAGAGAGACCTCATCCTCAAGGCCACCCATGAACATGCAAGCAAAATCTCAATCAACTGGGAAGGCCCTTATGTGGTTACCAAAGCTTTCGGGAATGGAGCCTTCAAGCTGGCAGACATGGACAGCAACGAGTTCAGCAACCCAGTGAATCACTCATACCTCAAGCCGTACTACGTCTAAAGCGCTACGGAACCAACATCCACCACCATCTACTATGACGTTAAATTGGCACCAACACCAAGTAGCATCCACAATGACGATAAACTAGCGGCATCAGGAATAGTCGGCAACAACGATAAACTGGCATGTACTATCCGCTGGGATCTTAAACTAGTATAGTAGTCTGCTGAGACCCTAAACTAGCACATGGTCTACTAAGACCTTAAACTGGGTTCGTTTTGCACCCTCAGCTTGTGCTATTACCAAACACACATCAAGCAAGCAGACACGATGCCAATGTGTGGGTGGGTTGTCACAACCCCAGAACGTGGTTCACGATGCACTGGGAACATGATCTAGAGCACACACGATGTTGCCACCCTTGGCATCATCCTGCCTCTCTGAAGATGTTGTACGGCATCATACTAGCCCTCCGAACCTCCTGTCGCCATGACCCATTACCTTGATGGTGGTTCTACGGCTAGTTCCTACATCTGGAGTGCCAGTAGCATTGTGGCTCAGCCGCAATACTATTGCTCCAGCTCCCTTTCAATGCCCAAGTTTGCATGAAGTTCACTATATGGTAGCTGATCCCATGGTTAAACCAGGAATGCAAACCCCTAGTAGGTATTACAGGGAATCTACACCCACAAGCAACTCCCCGTGCCTCCAGGACAAGTCCCTCCGCGCCGGTGCTACTAAGGCTGCTATTGGCCTTCCCTCTTGGGACGTTGCATGCTAGCAACGATGCCCAAGAGTTACAACAATGCTAGCAGCTAGTAAGACCTTTTCCCTTGCAAGCACATCTCACAATAGCAGCAAATGCTACTGCGTCACGAAGCGAGTGCCTCGGCTAGCTTAGCCACTACAAAGTGCAAATTCCCATGGTATGCGTAACATAGCTTGTCACCTAGGAAACACTAGCGTAAGTTCCATGACATGCGTAACACAGCTCTTCACATGGAACACATTTGTAGGTAGGTCAAGACCTTCCATGGATGTAATGCAACTCATCCCGTGAAGGAAACACCTGCCCTACAAGAGGTTAAACAATAGCGTCAACCAAAGATGAAAACATGAATGGGTCCCTCAAAGCACTCTGACAATGGACTCTGCTAAACATCATTTTTTCTCTCTACCTTAACCTCTATAAAAACAATGCAACACTTTGAAGTGTAGTCAAGCGACGTTCGACACTCACCAAGTGACAACCTTAGCATTTCACAGGCTACGGTGTTTCGTATTCTTTGTTGACATCTATCGAGCCTATTCTCCAAACGTCAACAAAGCGGGATCATTGAAACACCTCAAAAAATACAAGTTCATCTAGCTTCACCAGGCATTACAATCCACGTAGTGCTATGGCAGTTCATTAGCATGAGAATGCCCTAAGTTCAGGTCAGCCAATTTGGCAAATTTTCTACTTTTAGGTGTTAACAGGTTCTAAGTACCATCCTATCTGTCCACCTAAGTAGCTTGCCTAGTCAACAACCTGCTCAGAAATTTGGCAGCAGCACTCTGGGTGCACGAGAAATAGTTCGGCAAGTTTTTTAAGTCACGAAGTCTGCTACACTATGCTATGCTGTGTAGCATAGCAAAATTCAAAATACGATTGCAGAACAAAGTACTACATTACACCATACCACGTGACATAGCATGGCAACAGTTTCACAGTTAACCTCCTTGCCCAGTTTTCGATCCTGCAACAATGTCCCTTTCTATCAAGAAGCAGTAGACCATGTCTGCTGCTACACTATGCTGAGCTACAAGGCACAGCAAGGTGTAGCAATCCTACGGAAGAGATAGAAGGCAGCTCGAAGGGTGAGAACAACAAAGTTCGTAAGCCTTGCATCACAGGAAACAAAGTATGCAAATCGACAAAGTTTCTACAACTAAGGCCGATTGCTACACTATGATACGCTACGTAGCGTAGCGTAGCATAGCAAACACGCAACGCACACATTGGTGCTACGCTACACCAAGCATGTTATGCTACAAAGCATAGTAAGGCATGCAGATGATCATGCAGCATCAATGCACTTCACCAAATCAAACCGTTGGTATACGTTTATGGATGCTGATAGTGCAGTTATGGGGTGGTAGACCCGCAGTTATGGCACAACACACTCATAGTCACAATGGTCTTGCAAATCTAATGGTCACACGCGGCACATGTGACACTAGTAATTCAACAGAAGCCCAAGGCACATGGCATCCAAAATCACCCCTTTTATGCACCCTCGGTGTTATAAATACACCCATTAGCAACATTCAAAGCTTTTGACTCAGTTCAAAATCTCCAAAAAAAAGTATCCTGCTCTCTCTCTCTAGCATTCAAATTCTCCTTCTGGCACATTGCAACATTGAGCATTGTAAACTCTCTGTTTGATGACGTAAACAGTTAGCATCTTTAGTTGACATTCCATTCCATCCCCCTTTCTACCACCTTTGTAGAATCCCCATGCTATCAACTCCAAAGTCCACGCCTAGGCACACAACCTGCCTACTCTATGCACCTTGGTTATTTTTGGGATCTCTGCACTCCGTTGCGCTATTCAACCTAATGTACCCATTTTGACAAAGCAAATTTGTGGCTCTCGAGCACTTCATTCTTCTAACTAAATTTTACTTTGCTTCTAGAAATTTTCGCATGTTGCATTGTTTCCTGTCTCATTTACTTTCAAGCATCATTTCATTTATTTATTTCAAGTGTCACATTGCATTTCTATTCTGATTTCAAAATATATGTTGCAAAAGGCTATATAGATGCCGATTTAAGTCCCTGTCTGATTGACTAGAATGTTTAGGGTGCCCTGTGTCCACACACATCCAACACGGCCCTCCTATGGGCATGGGGTCAAGACTATCATGCCCACTAACTCATCGGTGTTTTCCAGTCATCGATGATGTTTTCGATCGCTACAACCACCAGCTGAGCTGATTTGATGTAGCCCTATTATTGGGAAATTTTGCACTTTGACCATTTTTGTTGCATGGTCATGCTATGCATTTTTATTGATAGATATATAATATAACTTATGTTTTTTATGATGAGAATTTTGTGTAAAGATTCATGTTATTTTGTTGACTATTTAATGTGGATAATGCAATAGTTGATGTGATTAGGTCCCTTGTGGACTCCATGCCAATTTAAGGACATGGTGGAAAGGCCATTGCTAGTTTAAGGGTATTTTGAGTCATGGTAATTGGTAGTTTAAGTTCATCTTAGGTCATGAATAAAAGGAAGTAGTTTCTAGTTTTGGGCTGTGATGAGCTATGAGGTGCAAATTTTAGGCCATGGTGGGCCGTATGCTACTAGGGCTTTTTAGGCCTTCGTGATGTGAGACAAGTGACTACTTTTAGGCTATGGTGGGCTATGCACTAATTTAAGGCCTTTTCAGGCCATAGGCTAGTTTAAGGCCTTTTCAGGCCATGCATTAGTTTAAAGCCTTTTCAGGCCACATGCTAGTTTAAGGCCTTTTTGGACATCCCCNCCCCCTCTCTTTTCTGCAATTTTTTATGATTTTTATGTGTTTTTGATGTTTTGTTAATGCATAAAAGACTAAATGATAATGCATAAGCAGAAAGGGTTAATGCATAACAAAGTAAATAATGCAAAATCTTAACAACCATGTTGAACATGCTTATGCAAGAAAAAGGCTAACGGGGCTAACGAAGCATGCAAAAACTTGAGGGCAAGCAACCAACTAACACATGTTGTGATAAGGGAGTACCTTAGCCATGTAGTCACTTTCTAACCTGATGTGGGTTAGGGAATGCATAAAGCCTAGGTAGCATGATGTGGTATTCACCTATACCTTCATCATTGATGCTAAAGGAAAATTTTACCCATAAAGCTTCCTCGGGGAGGGTATCAACCTCTTTTGGCTCTTTAGGTGGGTCTACCAATCAAGGTTGACTCTTGTCCTCCATGAGTGGCATGTCATCAAAGAACTCTACCTCTAATCCTTGGTTTGTGTCAACATTGTTGATGGTTGATGGGACTGAGTTGCTACCATGTATCATCACTTCCCCACCTTCATATGAAAGGTGGATCTCTTAGTGAATAGGTGAGGAGACAACTTGTAATTAGGCTAGCCAAGGCCTCTACAAAATTAGGTTGAACCCAAGCATCTCCTCAATGATAATAAATTTAACTATAGTGGGGAATCGCTCCCCTACCATGAAGACTATTGTAACTATTCCCCTCATAACAACATGTGACTCATTAAAGGACTTGAGGCATGTTGTCTTTATGACCTAGATTTGGTTAGCTAGACCAAGTTTGTTGATAAATAGGAATGGGATGATGGTGGTCACCACCCTATCATTGAGATGTACCCTATGAATCTTGCATTGCCCTATGCAGATGGTTATAAACATCAGTGCAATGGTGAATTCACCCTTTTCAGGGTCTACCTTGATTACCTCATCATGAAATGTCAGAGGTATTAGACCCAATTCCTAAGGTGAAGGAGGAAGCATCATAATGTGGATGGCCCATTCATCCATTGAGATGTCCTCCTTGATAGGAATGAAGGCCAACATGAAAACTACTTCTTTGTAATGAGTAGAGGATGTCATCACAAAGTTGTACAAGCTCAACATTGTATTTTTTTATTTAAGAGCCTACTTGACTTGTGTTAACATGTCTAGAAAGTACTTATCACTATCAGTTACCATATTAGCCTTCATATCCTTCATGTAGCCCAAAAGGTGGATTTCTTGGGTAGGATATTTGGGGTTGTTTTGTCTTACTTGCCTATGAGCCTTAGTGGTTAGTTGTTGATTGCTTGTTGTAGTGGCTTCAGCTGATGTGGCCATAGGAATAGCAGATAAGGGGATAGGCTTAGGTGGACCTAATGACATACAGTTCCTCATCATTCAGTTAGTGAGGCACTCATTTGGCCTTCTAGGGTGCCACCTCGACTACCTAGTGTTGTATGCAGGATGAGGCCTCCAACAAGTAGGGCTTGTTTTAGTCCCCACCACTAGACTCAACAAGGGGTCCATACATTATAGCACCCTAATGACAAAGGGTGTTTAGGTTGTAGTCACCACAATGTGCTATAGGGCCCTAACCACAAAGGGTGTAATGGATGCTTAAGGTGGTGCTTTAATGAAAAAAGGGATCCTTGGATTGGTTGATACTGAAGAGGCCCCGATGATGTTAGAGGGCATAAAAAACAAAAATAGTTCATATGTCGATCCTACGTCATCATCAATGTTGATGGCATTGATGACATAACCTGTGCCACTTACATTGAGAGGGTCTTTGTAGACCTTCATTGATTTATTTTCTATTTCAACTAGGTTGGTTGAATCAAGAACCAGTTGGCCTTGGTCAATCATGCATTGTATGTCATCTTGTAACACCATGCAAAAGTCCATGTCATGGCTAGGCAATTGATGATAATGGCAGAATTGGTCCAACCTAAAGTGTTTTGGGAATAGAGGCTCATCTAGTGTAGCTAATGATGGGTTTCTAAGGAGCTCATAGTAGCAATCATGATGCTTGTGAGCATCTTTAGACATTTAATTGTACTAGATGTTTCTAGCACTAAGTAACTGACCTAATAGTTCTAAAGGTTTGGTTGGCAACGGTGTGTAATTTGAGCTATCCTTGCATGAAAAGTTTTACCCTTGAATAGCTTGCCCCATGACCATTGATGATGCAAATTGGATGATCACTATAGTGCTAGAGATTATTGCCTTGTTGTTGGCTAGGGCCTTGGTTGCCTTGGCTATTGGTTTGGCATTATTTATCTTCGCCTCATTGGCCACCATTGCAATGGTTGATGTTGCCTTACCCTTCTCCTTATCTTTCTTCACATGTGCATTCTTGTAGGCCACATAGGCTAGATCCTTACTAGCTTCTGCACATCCTAAATGCTCTTTTGTTTGAGCAAATGCTTAGCTTAGGGAGTGTGGAACAAGATAGTACAGTTTTAACTTAATGAATTCATTTACTACATCTTTGGAAATGGACAGTAGGTGAGTTTCCACAATAGGCTCATGAATTTTGTTAATTGAAGCACTCCATCATTGGATGAACTTTTGAATAGGCTCTAATTAGCCTTCTTGATCTGTATGAGTTTGTCTAGGGTTGCCTCAAGCTTCAATTTTTACTTGAAGCAAGTGACAAACTGGCTAAGCAAATCCTCCAACAAAGATATGGAGGCCTTGTGGAGCACATGGTACTAGCCTAGTGCCTTGCTAGTTAGGAACATGATGAACACATGAATGATCACATGTAGCCATGCTTGCAAAAAAAGGCATTTGAACCATAAGGTGACTAGATGGGCATGAGGGTTCCCTTCACCATTATTTTTGGTGAACCAGGGAAGTTGAATGCTAGGAGGCAAGGTTAGCGATGGGACAATGAGAATAATGGGATCATCCTGGTAGAAGTCTATCACTTGGAACATATTAGAAGAGGTGGCCTTAAGCCATTTTACCTCTTCAAGAAGCATTTGGGTGAGCTAGAATGCTTGATCTAGGCTCAATGTGGGTGCAGTTAGCTACATTGGTTGCACAACCTATTGTGTGATTGTCGTGGTTCACAACCCCGTTGTAGGCTGTGTGACCACATAGGATGCTTGTTAAGCATACTACTATAAAGGTTGTCGTGCATGCTACTATTACATGTGTTGTGTCTAGGGCATGGAAGCAGGGTCCCACCACATGGTTATGGCTTGTGCTATCATAGGAGTGCTACAGAGACAAGCAAGACATGTGATGCCTATCCCACATGGGGCTGAGACATTGTCACTGTGTGCATGTAGGGCTGAGTTGGTATCATGGATGTCGGCATAGAGGATCATACAAACTATGCTAAAACCACAAAGGGTAGGGTAAAAGATGGTCCTAGACCCTGATGTGTATGCACTTGATGACTTACCACAATAGGCGTTAGTTTAGGTGGTGACAATGGAGATGTTGCTACCTCAAAGAAGGTAGACAACTGAGGCTGTGAAGAAGTGACATTAGAAGTGGGGTGTAGCAAAGAGACATAAAAGATATTCTTGTTTTCTAAGTGAGCCTCAAATTCCTCCTACCCATCCTACAAGGGCTCCTCATAGTTGGTTGTTGTGTCATGCTTATTTGACCCACTCAGTTGGATGAGTTGGTTAAGCATCCATTGAAAGGTCTTGGTGAAGGGGATGAGACTATTAGGGGCAAAGAAGTACTCCCTCCAATTCTAATGTATGAGCTCATAACCTTGCTTTGCCTCCAACTCTTGGTGGTCTAAGGAAATTCCTATCTAGAGCTTCACACAAAGGAAGTTATATTTGTCTTTGTTGAGCACCATGTGCTTCAAAGAGTGGTTATAGAGCCTGAGGGATTACCTTTCATGAAGATGAACCCCTTGGTTCCAGGGATGTCGATTGTGAGTTTTTACTACATAGGTCAAACAATGATTATGCTTGTGGAAAAGGTTGAAGGCTCTTTAGTATTCATGTTGCTATGGGAAGATGAAAATGGTGCAATGCTAGAAAAGAAGTAGTTTAAGTATAATGACTGTTGAAAATGTCTAAGTATAGAAATGCTAAAATGATAGCTAAGTCTTAAAGTTCCACTAGAAAAAGTGTCTAACTTTGGTGCAATGCTTACTATGCTATATCCTGCTATCCTTCTATGTCGAGGATAAGCTACTCTCTTCCTAGAACATAGAGTTTAGGGCCAAAGTATGAGAGATATACTATGGCCTCTATCCTATTGGGTTCTAGGGGAACCAACAACTAGGACCAATCTACACCAACCAGATCGTAAACAACCACAAGAGTGTCACATCTACACTAGTTCAAAGCTAGAAATGGAGGTGTAGAGAGCACGTGGAACTACCACTGAATGCATAAGGAAATGGCGAGGCCCTCCTTCTAGCACCAAAAAACTGTAGTGACCAAAAGAATCAACGACTAGAATGCTAAGGGGTTCATGGGCATACATCCTTGACCCTACCTCTATGCAAGGGCCTTCCCTAGGAAATGAAGGCAAAGTATCCTAGATGGTTTTGTTGATCAAATAGAAACTTCACCAGCTACAACTGAGGTATCAAGCACAATCAGGGGGTGGCAACATTAGCCAAAAATACAAGTGTTGATGGTGTTCTTGGCAATATCAAGGCTAACTAAGCCTAAGCATAGCGGGGTCTCACAACATAAGAACAACTATGAAAATGTGCAAAAAGCATGTGAAATAATGAAAAAGTGTGAATGCAATGTTAAATGTCAAGAAAAATGCTCAAAACATAGAAAATTCTTAAAATGTAAAGGATTTTGGTAGAAAGAAAGGATGATACCATCCTAGACAACGAGTGTAGCAATTACAAATAATCTTTACAAAGGTACATGATGGTATAGATAGCCATAGTAGTAGCATAGCCAAAGTCTTTCAGATGTCCTAAGGTGAAGAAAAATGTCCACTACAAGGTTTGTGCCTATTGGATTGGCTACTGTGGTGACTTGTGGGCTTGCAGTACATTACAATGCTATGTGGCATGTAAAGGGGTTGCCACGCTACTTATACACTTTGGTGTACAAGGTGCTCAAGGTGCTTTGGGTTCTTAATGATGCTTTGAGGTGCTAATTCCCACTACTAGAATGAAATTCCATCCCCTAGAGTATGGAATGCAATGGTATTTATAGGCTTAGGGTTAGCATGAAGTGCAAATTGAGTGCAACATGGAAAAAGGGTAGGTGGGGCTATGTTGACCTTTGTTATGCTCCCAATGCAACAACTAGTGCTACACTTTGATATGATCCACTAGACCTCAGGAGACTATCAAATTGGTTACATTGCTAAGACTACATGTGTTAAGACCATAATGTACTTGCAAATAGTGAAAAATAGTGCAATTTGGAGGCTACACTCTAGGATAACATTATCCCCTCTTTCAAGTTGGATTGAGCATAAGTACAATTTTGGGACATAGAGGGGGGTGCAAATAGAGTGCAAGTTGTTGATCTTGCTTGCTAGAAGAGTGCTAGAGTTGGAATAAAGGCCTGCGCTAAGCTCTGGAAGCTTTTAAAGGTAGTTCCTTATTTCTATGCTAGCTACACTTTGGAGCATAGCATGGTGGTTAGGCAATTCTTGCAAAAACTAAAGTCTAGTGCTACTACGCTTGCTACACTAGATAGTGTAGCAAGATGGGATAGAGTGTAACACGAACACTTAGAAAAATCTAGCAAAAATTGTAGTCATTTTTCTTGCTACACTAGCTACACTCGAGAGCATAGCAAGAGGGGTAGCTTTAAGAGTTAGAAAATTTGCCAAATGTGACTTCCATGCTAAGCTAGCTTGACAACTTTTGGCTTGATACATGAAAATTCGCCATCAGAGAGCTACTATGCTTGCTACACTAGAGAGCATACCAAGGGGGATGTGAGCATAGCAAGACAGTTAGAAACATTTTTGTAGCTATTTTTTAGCACTTAGAAAATTTTATAACTCTAGTTGTCATGCAAGCTATGCTGGCTATGCTCTAGAGTGTAGCCCTAGTAGTGGGATCATTGGCCAAACACTTAGAAAAATTTTCCTTAAGTTGACACTTAGACAAATTTGTTGTTGAAGCATCGTTGCCCAAATTTGGTGGTGTTTCAAATCACACAAATGTTTCTATTAGCAACCCTTATAATTATGTGGGAAAATTTATTGCAATGCTCATATTTTATATTTTTGGATCAAATTAGTTAGTTTTCTATTTTGATGATAACCATTTGATGTAATACATTTAGTACACGTATTTATTAGATATGGGGTTTTGTATCGATATTTCTATAATTTAGCTTACGTCTATAATTTTGTTGATATTTTAAGATTCTATTATTAAATTTATTACATTTTGAATAAATTTATATTCTATTTATTTTTGTCAAATTTCTAGGACATTTAATTAGGGTTTCAATATTTAGGATAAAATTAATTCTACCACAACAACATTTATTCTTTTATTATTCTATTACATGTTGCTATTATTATTGTTACCTATTTTCATCACTATTACATACAATCATTTATTAGTAATTGGAAAAATATGAGACTTAGGCCTCATCAACATGTTGGACATATAATTATGAAATTTAAAATTTATTAACATTTCTCTACATTAATATGATATATAGGAATCATCTTGTTTGGAACATATGAAGCTCAAGACACATCAATAGTTAAGTTTATATAAGACTTAAGGCTCATTAACATTTGATACTATAGGAAGCTTAGGGCTCCTCAACATTAAAATAATTCATATGTGATTAGTATGTTTTCTAACCAACCTAGGCTTGGTTAATTTTATTTATTTATTTTCTAACGCTTTTTATAAGTTGGACAAATTAATAATTTATTTATTAACTTAGCTTTATTTTTTTGTAGTCTAGAATGTGAGGCATCTCATGGTAAGCATTTTTTTATTTGGTGGAGCTAGCATAGAGGGAGTGGTTGGTTGGTCTTAAATGGATCTTGATGCATTCCTAACAATCCTTCACCATGTGTAGGGGTGAAGTCCATGCTACATTGGCCATTAAACTAGGATAATACTCCATGCTAAAAAATAAATAAATTAGCAAATAATTACAAAATTCATATCAATCACATAGCAACCAAAGCATACCACATGCCTAATGTAGTACCCCTTGTGCCAATGATCCATAGAGTACCTAAAACCTACTTACTCAAAACTCCAAAAAAAGGGTTAGTGCACTTATACTAAAATAAAATAAATTAAAATTAACATATCCAATGTTACAAACCACCATAATGAATATGATTGAAGTATAGAAAGGTTAACATACTTAGTAGACGAACTTAAAAATTTTAAAACAACTTGTCATTTTTTCCATATAACTTAGAGAAACATGGAGCCTTTAATTTTCAAGAAAATTCCAAGAACAATATAATTTAGCCAAGATAAATAATAAATAAAAATAGTATTATCCATTTTCTAAAAAATGAATTCTAACTAGCTTCTTCTAGCTCTTCATACCATCCATTATTCAAATAATCCATTTTATAGATAAAGCTAACGATTGGTCAGAAAGGCTAGCAATTCTAGGATCACCTTCTAATGAGACTCATTGTTAGGCCATGTTGATAAGACTCCATTGGTAGGATCTCATTGACATGATCTTGCTAACGTGGAGTTTGACTAGTTGATGTATACCTATCAATTGGGAACCCTATTTCTACCTATAAATATCCACCTACCTATCATATTTATGGCAATATTTTGATAGTTGTAGTGAAGAAATTGTAGTTTTTCTATTTGAGAGTTAGAATATTTTTTGAGTTCTTGTAGTAGGAGTTAAATGATGTATGAATCTTTATTCAAGCACTGTTGTACCTGAGCACTTTAGTGTGGATGACGATAAACACAAGCTTTTCTCATAAAACCTTGTAACACTTTGAATAGATTAATTATTTCCTTAAGAATTTAATATTCATGTAATTTACTTTATTATTTTTAAGTAATTAATTAATATTAATTAAATAGAACACATAAGGATGGCCACTTCAAGCATATGCTTAATGTTTAGTAGTCCTAGTAGCGCTTAATGCTTGGTAACCCAATGGTGCTATCATGTATTCAAAATGTGTATGGCAAGTGGGAATAGATGCTAATGTTAGGATTAGTTATATATTAGTTAGTTATTAGTTTAGTTAATCATTTTTATACTTTATTCTTTCCCTTAGGCAACTTATTTCATAAAAGATAAAAATGATAAAAATCATATGTCTTAGTTATACTTAATCATACTCTTGCACTTCACAATGCAACTGGGAAGACAATAATTGCAATGGTTAGATTCACCTCCTAGAATAAGTGTACTTAGAAACTAAGTCTTAAAAATTCAACCAGATTACTAAGTGAATGCTAGTGATTCGTATGGTTGGACATAGGGTATTCTTGCTGCTCATCATTAGTGTTGCTTTTGGGGACTTTAGTTAGTTACCTGCGCTATCTAAGACTTAGTGAAAATCACTAAACAATCACTATAATAGTATTAACAATTTTACATTTGGAAATATTTGTATTTTAAGTCATCCTTGATATTAATTGAAAGGATGTCTCCTTCATATTGGATCAATAATGCAACATATGATGAGAATGCTCATAGGAGAAATGATAGGTTTTATACTAAAGAAAGTTGGAGTGAAAAACCTCATGCAAGGGTTTCATATGCTCATTTCCATCCTCACTGCACACAAGGACTATGCTTAATTGATGTAGATATTCCTAGAGGAGATGAAATAAGTCCTAGAACAAGGAGGGTCTCAAGCCCTAGAACCTCCTCTAAATTTAGAAAGAATACACTAAGGAATAATTGGGAGAACTATAGGAGTGATGGTGATCCTCCTAATTCCCCATCTTCCATTTCCTCTTCAACATCTAGTTTTGATGATGATGAATGTAGGTATAGAAATAGGGTTCAAGATGAGGATAAAAGTAGAAATAGGTGAGATCATCTATGTGAGCATGAGAAAAATCATCACTATCATACAAATAGAAATGGTAATTATTACAATGACCTACTAGATAGAAATGAATCCTTACTGGTGACAAGGACTATGACAAAATATAGTAGGCAAATAGAATACCTCATAGGCATTAAAGAAAAAGCCACATCAAACCATTAGCTATTAATAACATTCCTAGATTTAAGGGCAATTAGAATTCTAATCCTTAATATTATCTACAAGTTTTCCACAATGCCTGTGCCTTACAAAATATCAAAAGTGGATGATAGAAACTTAAGCTTTTTCGTAGGACACTCATAGAGGAATCTAAAAGTTGGTACAGATCATTGGAGTCACATTCAATCCACCAATGGTCTACAATGCTAGAACTTTTCAACAAAAAACACCAAACCTATGAGAGGGTATTCAATCTGAGAAAAAAAATCCAAGTATGAAAGCAAGGAATTCATGAATCCTTGGATGTGGCCTTAGACAAATACTATTCTCTACTACATAAATGTTGGAGGCATGGGTTTTCTCAAAGAGAGCAAGTTCTCCACATCATAGATGGGCTTCATAACCAGACAAGAAAGATCCTTGGGATTTATGCCCAAGGTCAACTATCTAAATTAAGAACCCATTAGATACAAAGGCTAGTGGAGCATGTGGCAAAGGAAGAAGGAGAGCTGTGTAAAAGAAAGAGTGTTGAGGAATATAACTAGGATCCAACTTCTCAAACCAAATAGGTCCATATGTATGATAAGGAAAAATAGGAGGCTCTTGATGTGTTGATTTCACAACAAACCTTGCCAATACAAAAGTCTATCATTGCATGAATTATAATGATTCATATGGTTGAACATAGGATATACTTGATGCTCATCCTTATTTAAAAACTACTCAACAACAGTGCCAATGATGAATAGTGGGTACCCCCTACACCCAACCATACAGATCACAGAGGTTCACACATAATCCATTTGAATTTTATAAATCAAACTTGTTGTGGCATCTAGATTATTATGTCTTGATCATAGTTAGCTCTCTTCCCACTTGGACTAGTGGTAGCTTTGTCATATATGGTTTAGTCCATTATGAGACATATGATTGTTGATCTTGTTTTGGCCTTATGCTAATCCTAATGATAATAGAGATAATAATTATTTAATCTAATTAAAAATAATAAGACGAAGTCTAAACTATCCTACAAGCAATTCATATCCATTCCTAGCTTGCCATACATGTCCTGAACCAACATATCCACTACTAGGCTTACCAGGTACTATGCTACTAGATGAACCAAGCAATAATGCTGCTAGGATTATCAAGCGAATATGTGTTTATGCTCAAAATTGGTTGCACTTAGTCCACCAATTGATTAACATACATGAAAATGTAAATATTAACTACTTACATGACTTTAAAGTGCATTAGAGTAAATTTAATCTAAATTAGATCTTGCAATAAATAGGAATCAATCTCAATCTTATTGTTATTCATGGAATGTGTCTAGGTACATTGCCACTCAAATAAGATGTTGTACAACTGACTTAAATCCACACTATGGATAATCATAGACTATTCTTTAAGACTATAGAATAAAACTACAAGATTTTGGCAACAAAATGACCAAAAAATTATCAATACATGATAGGAGCACATTTATTTATAGGCAAAAATTGACACTACATCAACAAGTATGTGTCAATGCATCATTGCATGCATTGATGAGATCATGTTAACAAGTACACATTGACATGACTACATCTATATCATAAGCTCAACCATATGAATCACTAGCATTTACTCATTGATCTAGTTGAATTTCCAAGACTTTAGGTTTCTAAGTACACTTGTTTTAGGAGGTGAATCTAACCATTGCAATCATTATCTACCCAATTTCACTTGTGAAGTACAAGGGTATGGTTAACTGTAACTAAGACATGATTTTTATCATGTTTATATTTTATGAATTAAGTCACCTAAGAACAAGAATAAAGTATATAAATGTTTAACTAATCTAATAACTAACTAATATCTAACTAATCCTAACATAAGCATCCATTCCCACTTACCATACACATCTTGAATACACTATAGCACTACTAGGTTACCAAGTGTCAAGCGTATGCTTGAAGTAGTCATACTTATGTGTGCTATTTAATAAATATTAATTAATTACTTAAAAATTTTAAGTTAAACATTAAGGTAAATTACATGAATATTAAATGTTTAAGAAAACAATTAATCTATTCCAAGTGTTGTAAGGTTTTATCAAAAAAGCTCGTCCTTATTTTTGTCTACACTGAAGTGCTTAGGTACAACTATGTTAGAATATAGATTTATATAGGTTTTGACTCCTACTACAAGCACTTAGAAAATATTCTAACTCTTAAATGAAAAAACTATAAGCACTTCACTAAAAATATCATAATATTACCATAAATGTGATGACTAGGCACATATTTATAA
Organism: Gnetum montanum; assembly: GCA_015680685.1. Classification (NCBI taxonomy): domain Eukaryota; kingdom Viridiplantae; phylum Streptophyta; class Gnetopsida; order Gnetales; family Gnetaceae; genus Gnetum; species Gnetum montanum. The sequence continues at coordinate 347,613 of MNCI01037593.1, forward strand.
GTAGAAATAGGGTGCATCAATGAGTACACGTTAACAGGTCAAACCCCATGTTGAAGGGATGGTGTAAACAAGATCCCATTAATAGAAATAGGGTGCCCAATCAATGAGTACACATTAACAGGTCAAACCCCATGTCGAAGGGATGGTGTAAACAAGATCCCATTAATAGGATCGCAATCTCATCAACATGACCCAATAGTATGACTTATCATGCCACCATGACTAAATGAAAGCTTGTCCTCAATTTCTTTACAAAATTTGGAAAGGTATGGGATTATTGACTAACTACACACACATAAATAAACACAATAAAAAATTGAGTGCCCAAGTATATGATTTTATAATTAACACAAAAATTGATGTTTAGGCTAACAAAATTAAACACAATAACAAGAATATTAAACACAGCTCCTCTAATAGCATGAAGATGATGAAGAAGTTTAGATGGTCCCAAGCAGTGGAGGCTACTAAGATTTCAAAGGACCTTCTCTAGCTTTAAGAGCACATAGTTGTTGAGGTGGTTGTTGTGGTTGTCCTAAAATAGCTGTAACTTCTAGAAAAACTAAAAGGCATTTAAAAATGCCTTCATCTTCTCCTCCTTACTTTGGGGATCATTTATAGTCTATACTACATCACTAATGTGGGCCAGAATGAGGATATCCCACAAATAGGGCATTGTAGGAAACAGCTCCTTCACATTAACAAACCAAGTAGAGAATTGTTTATGTTAAATGTCAAATGCCCTAAGTGCATTCTATAGCTCTTAATAGTCATTCATTATCTTGGTCAAGTTCTCAGTAGTTGACCTCTGATATGTGAACTTTACTTTGAGAACCTTGAGTTTCACATTTTTTGTCTCAAGCTTTTGTTTGGTTTCTTTATGGTGCATGAACTTTTCCTCGTACAATAAGTACAAGCTCGCAACTTGCTTCTCCAATTCTAACCATGGCCTTTTAGTAGTCAACATTAAAATGTTTTCACTCTAAGGTTGGCAAGCTTCATGTACTCTATCATTTTCTTAATCTATAGCACCTTTAGAAATATTTTAGCCTTCGTATATGTGTTCAACCCATCAAAGATAGGCTGCCAAACATTGCATCATTACTAGAGCTACTAGAGGGCCTCATTGATGATTATCTTTGCCAATTGGATGTGAAAAAGTATAAGATGTGTGAGATGGTGATCCCACTGGAGATTTTATAGGTTGATGATATTCAAGAGGGTGATAGTAATGATTTGAGGTAGAGGAAGTAGAACTAGATGAGGAAATAGGTTGTTGAACATAATATCTATATGAGTTTAGCTAGAAGTAAGGGTAGTGCTAGTTTTGATGAGCTAGTGAAAGTAAGGATAGTGCTGGAAGTAACTATGCATTCCTTAATGACATATCTCCAATAAAAATCATTCTCCAACTCAAAACTCCAATTTCATAAATAATCAAGACCTCTTCAAGTATTCCATCATGTTCATGGATTTTTTGGCTTTCCAAGGATCCCAATTACATCTTGAAACTACTTCTATTTTTCAAAATTATAAAGGTAAAAAATTTTCTTAATAGGCTTTTTTCACAAGACCCCATCGATGGAGCAAATGCCTAGATGAGACCCTATCAATAGGACCCCATTGACATAGCTCAAAAATCTTATAAACATGTGGTAATAGTTTGTAATTTTTCATATTTGAGCTCAAAAAAGGGGGATGTTTTTGAAATTTTCAAATCCCATAACCTTCCAAGAGCCATAAAATGATTTGTTTAATTAATCTCATTCTTCAATCCTGTAGCTACCAAAGGTAAGCTCTTTGTTGTGGAGGCCACAAACCTTAGGTTTTTATGGAAATTTTTTTGACATTTTTCTAACTCCCACAAATGTTTAACTAATAAAGTAAAATTAAAACATCAATTTAAAGAAGTTAAACCCTTCCAACAAACTCTAATGACATGTTAAATAAAATAATATTAAAATGATGAATCTATCATGGTCATAACTTAGCCAAAGTGTAACTACATAATGAGATAAGTTACGTAAAAGTTGTAGGTTACACATTGTATGATGATCCTTGATTATGTTGTAACCATAAATGGAACCTAACGGAAAGCACACGTAGGAGTGAGGACTATTCCAACCAAGGGACAAATGAGCAAGAACAAAAAGGGACCAAGAATAGCATTAGGAGTAGGCAACAAAAACCCATGCAATGGAACCTCTTTGGGAGGAGCTTGAAGTGGAATATCTTAGAGAGATTCCCAAAGAAGTAACCTCAACTCAATATTCTCACTAAGATGAGGTACTAGAACCAAGACCAAACCTTGAGGTTACCTTGACAAAGGCCTACCATAGGTACATTGCATCCAAGGAGGTCTATAAATCCATGCTTCAAGAGCTACACTTTCGAATCTTCTTGAAGTTTACATCTCTAGAAGTTAAAGCTCAATTGCAAAACTCTCCCATGTGTCCCACCATCACTTCTATTAGGAAATGGTACATGGGAGAGACATATCTATTCTAGAACAATCGATAGGCTAGTTCAATGATCAAAATTAAGAACATTTCTATGTCCTACTTGATGAAAGAAATTTTTGGGGCCCTTGGGTTGCTAGAAACTAGGGCTAATCTTGTAAAAATTCCAATGTAGGTAGATCTAGGTGCCAAGAAAGAATGGACACAATAGTTGATGAGTCATGAATTGGCTATGTCAATGAGGCCTCATTGACTAGGCCTCATTGATGCATCATTTGATGCATTGATGTGGCACTATCGACATAGGGTCTATTCTCACCTATAAATATGTGCTAGCCCATCATGTTTAGCATGATCTTGTCATAGTTGTAGCAAAGGTCTTGTAGTTTTTATATTCAAGAGTTAGCATATTTTCTTGAGTACCCACAACAAGAGTCATTGAGTATACGAATCTTTATTAGAGCACTGTTGTACCTAAGCATGATAGTATGTGTGGCAATAAAGATAAACTTCTTTATAAACCTTGTGCACTTTGGATAGCTTAAATGTTTTATTCATGCATTTAATATTTTTACTTATTTATTTAATATTATTCAGTATTTAACTTAATTAAGTAAAATAAACTAAATAGCAATTAAGTAAACACATAAGTATAATCGCTTCAAGCATGAATATGACATTTGGTAATTCCAACAATGTGTAATGCCCGGTAACATAGCAATGTTATACATGTTCTAGATGTGTATGTCAAGGGGGACCAAATACTTATGTTAAGACTAGTTGAATAGTAGTTAGCCCATTAGATTAAAGTAGTTATTAAATTACTTTATTCCCTATCTTGTTTATTTCAAGCACCATAAATCATAAAATATTAAATGACAAAAATCATATGCTTCAATTACACTTAAACCATACACTTGAGCTTCACAAGTGTAATTAGGAAGACAACAAATGTCCTCAATGTCTAGTTCACTTCCTGGAGAACTAGTGTATCAAAGAACTATAGAATCCATGGAATTTGACTAGATCATGCATGAATACTTTGTGATTCCTATGGTTGGATGTAGGGGTACCTCACCACTCATTAGTAGTGTTATGGAGTGGACTATAAGGATTTTGATGCGCTTACCATGATGGAACATGCATACTTAAAAGTTACAGCCTTTCACCTGAATATAATAGTGAGGCCTAGTAAGATCATAACTTTCTCTACCCATGTCTACACTGCTCTATGCAATAGATTCCTAGTCAACTTTCCATAGTTGATCTATCTTGAGATATAAAAGTGCTTCAAGGAGAACAAACATGAAAGTAAGGTACTTTCTTTTCCATGTGTCATAAAAAATTATCCAAGAAGGGAGGCATAACCTGCTACACATATAATGTTTTCTGATGCACTCTAGCTACATCTTGGGCAAAAATGATTAAGGAGAAAGTGCCTACAATAGTAATCCAAGCAAAGGAGTAATAATAACCACCACCACCACCTACTCATGAGAAAATGCTAGAGGCATACACTACCATTGAGCACATGTACAAACTCCAAGAGTAGCTCTTACAACAACAACAACAATGGTAATTAGGAATGAGTGGTGATGATCCATCTACATATAGACCAGTCATGAACCACCTTAATGAAGTAGTTTCAGAGATAAGTCAAATGGAGGATGGAATACCAATTTTCTCAGCCCAATGAATGAAGGTGTCCACAATGTCAAATCCAAGAGCCTAAGAGGTAATGGTGTCTCCCTTGCAATAATAACAATTCCCATATATCTTTGGTATTATTGCTCCCTTTTTATGCGTCTAGAGGAAGGTGAAGGAGAAACTATCCTAGTGATGAAGTGTCATGGATAGGAGACGACAATCAAAGTGGTTGTTAACAAAGTGGTTAAAGCACTTAATGCACCTATGGTATCTATACTAGATGTTTCTACAATTTGAGATATGTAGATATTTGTAGGACCTCTTAATGATAGATTAAACATAGCCTAGCATGAGGAATTGCTACATTGACTGGTGGAAACTGGGCAACCAATTTTGAACTTCTTTGACATTTCAAATACCATCATTATAACCTAGTTAGAGCTACATAAGGTAAGGGGAAAATGCATAATCATGGAGGAGCAACATAAAATAGCACAAGCTGAGAATCAGTCCTTAGCTAATGCCACAACACATAACATTTAGAAGTACTTGGTCCAAACTATTTAGAAGAATGAGACCCTAACTGCAGAAAATCACTGCCTATAGAATTTTAATGTGCAAAAGTAATAGATGTTAGAATTTATCCATTAACCTTAGGAGTAGCTAGCTAGAATAAACATAGAATTAAGGAGGTTGGTAGTAGAGAATAGAAACCTCTCAATGAAGGAACTTTGTGCCTTATGCCAAAAATCTACAATCAAGATTACAACCTAGAGAAATGAGGCCCTTAACTTTGAAAGGATTAAAAATGAATATAAGGACTAGGTGGGATTGCAAAAATAAATCAATGAGAAGCACATCAAATTAGCAAAGGAAAAATTTAGTGATGCCCTCTAGCAACTCTAGCAAGGAGGTAATGTCTAGTAGCCTATCTATGATGGGTTGAATGCATACAAGAAGGCTGAAATCCACCTAAATAAGTTATAGATCAAGGAAATGATAGAGTAAATGGAGATTGCCAGACTTAAATATGTAAACCTAGTGATGCAAACTACCAAAAGGCCATAGTCAAAATTGGAGAAGCAAGTGGGGAGCTCATACTTACTATATTAGCCAAAGTTCAAGGATCATAAAGAGACCAAACAAAAGCTTTAGACAGCAAATGCAAAACTTGGGGTTCTCAAGCTAGATTTCACTAATTAGATATCAATTGTTAATAACCTGGCCAAGATAATGAATTACTACCATGAGATATATAATGCACTTAGGGTGTTCAACATCAAATATAAATAATTCATTGCCTGGTCTATCAATGTGAAGGATTTGTTCCTTACAATGCTCTTTCTATGGGATATCCCCATTCATGTCCACATTAGTGATGTAGCATGGACTATGAATGATCTTTGCAGTAAGGATGAGAAGATGAAGACATTATTGAATATGTTTCATCTTCCACCAGAAGTTGCAATTACTACAAAATAACTATAATAATCGCCTCAACAACAACATGCACCTGAAGTAGGAGAAGGTCCTTTGGAGCCTTTGGAGCCTCCATCACCTAGGACTATTTGAACTTCTTCATTGTCTTCACACTATTAAAGGACTTATGTTTGTCATTCTTGTCATGGTGTTCAATTTTTTTGTTTTGAATACCCAATTTTTGTAATGATTGTAAATCGTACACTTAGTTAATCGGTTTTTGTTGTTTATTTTGTGTGTCTATAGTTAGTCCATAATTCCATATCATCCCAAATTTTATAAAGAATTCATGGACAAGTTTTCATTTAGTTGTAGATGTATGATGAGTTGCATTGTTAGCCCACATTGATGGGATGCTATCAACACAATCCCATTGATAAGATCTCATTGATGTGACCTAATAGATGTGGGGTTTGGCCCATTGACATGTACCCATCAACAAGACATTGTATTTTTACCTATAAATGTGCACCTACCCACCTCATTTATGGCAATATTTTGATAGTTGTAGCAAAGTGCTTGTAGTTTTTCATTTGAAAGTTAGAATATTTTTTAAGTGCTTGTAATAGGAGTCAAGAAGTATATGGATCTTTATTGAAGCATTGTTGTACCTGAGAACTTCAATGTGGACGGTAGTAAAGACAAGCTTTTCTAATAAAAACTTATAGCACTTGAAATAGATTAATTATTTTCTTAAGCATTTAATATTCATGAAATTTACTTTAATTTTTTAAGTAATTAATTAATATTGATTAAATAGCACACATAAGTATGACCACTTAGACCATACACTTAATGCTTGGTAATCCTAGTAGTGCTTAACGCTTCATTATCTAGTGATGCTATAGTGTGTTTAGTATGTGTATGGCAAGTGGAAATGAATTCTTATGTTAGGATTAGTTAGATATTAATTAGTTATTAGATTAGTTAAACATTTATATACTTTATTCTTGATCTTAGATGACTTAATTAATAAAAGATAAAAATGATAAAAATCATATGCATCAGTTATACTTAACCATACCCTTGTTCTTCACATGTGGAACTGGGAAGCCAATGATTGCAATGATTAGATTCACCTCCTAGAACCAATGTACCTAGAAACTTAAAGTCTTGGGAATTCGACTAGATTGATAAGTGAATGCTAGTGATTTGTATGGTTGGGCATAAAGTATACTCACTGCTCATCACCTACTTCTTTGGGAAGAGCATAAATATTTAACTTAACTCACGGAAAGCCACAATGAAAATTATTATTTCTATAAATATAACTTCTAATAATTTTGTCAATTATCATTTAATTGAATTTTTTGTAGATAAGAAAGAAAAATAGTAAACATAGGTAGATGATAGAATGTGCTTTGTAATAATAATTCTTCAAGGAAGATAAAGATTTCATTTAGACTAGTTATCTGCTTTCTATGTAACACTCTACAAAACTAAATCCCATACTTGTGAAATGTTTGGAATAATAGAAAGAGGTATGACAAGAAGTTTAAAGGTCTCATGTGGTTCCATCCATCTCCAAACAACATTTTGAATGCTAAGATTAAGAATCCTATAAAAGAATTTAATGTCACTGGACTTTTTCTACTTAATTTGTTAGCCATAAGCATCATAGTAAGTTTGAAATATTTCAATAGATTTTTAAATTTTTAACTCATCTTCTTGTAGCATTTGTAATGTATCGTCTACAAAATAATTGATATTAATGCAATCTAAATTAGAAGGAAGAGAAACACCATGAATATTCTTCATTCTAGACTCAGAATCAAAGGCATAGTCCAATACAATAGCTACAATAATAAATAAAAATGGATAATAGAACAACCTTGAAAGATAGATCTTTGCAACAAAAAAATAACATCAGATAATTTCCCATTACTAGAGATTCTAGCCAAAGGATCTATGAAAAGAAGTAAAACATGATGAATAAATGAGCTTCCTAATTGCATATGATCAAGAGTTCTAAGAAAAAAAGGTCATTTAATCCAATCATAAGCTTTAGCAAAATCAAGCTTAAGAAGAAAGTAGTGGTACCTACACTCTTTAGCCTAATTCAAAGCTTCAATGAGTGTTAGAACATTGTCTAAAACATGTTTCCTAGGAGAAAATGTGGTTATTTCTAATTAGAAACTTTGAAGATATGCTTGTTAATGTTGGAAGCTACTACTTTAGCAATAATTTTATATGCAATTTCAAATAGTGTGATGGGATGCCAATTCCTCATCAAATGAAGATCTTCTTCCTTTAATAATGGTTTAATAATACCACTATTGAGAATTTTCTTAAGAAATCCTCTATGTACAACCTCCTTGTACATAGTGTAAAAATAAAACTTAATATAAAGCTAAAAGTGCTTATAAAACTTAGCATGAAAGCCATCCATTCTTGGAACTTTGTCATTAGGCACTGACAACACTGTATTTGTGAGATCATCCAAAGAAAGAAATGTTTGAGGCATGATATCAATGTAATGGATTGGTTCATTTTGTAAAATGACATCCATTTTCTATAATTTTAGATCTTTAAATGGGAAAAACTATTTATAAAGTAGTAGAAATGTAGATAGATATCATCATCCTGGTTAACAACTGAACCATAAACTAAAATAGAATGAATCTACTTATGAGGAGGCTTATCTTTTAAGATAATGAAAAAACAATTTTACAAGTTTATCTCTAATATGAATCTACTTAACTAAATATTTTAATTATGCACTCTAAGTATCAAAAATATCTAATACAACTAGTATAGACCTTGGCTAAGTTAGCTCTTGCTAAAGAACAATATCACCAAGAGAATGACAAAGTTGTTGAGTGAGACATTGAATATTGTGCTCATCATCTACTTTTAGTTGAGTTCTTTTAAATTTAAATTTCCTTCACAAGTAGTAACATAGAATTTTTATTCTTTTCATAGCATCATTTTTGCATGTAATTTAACCATTTTCATCTCTTGGTGTTGGGTTAATATTTTAAGCTTCTAAAAGAAGACCACAATAAGCTTTAGTAGACAAAATAAAGTATTAAAAATAAAACCTTATTCAAATATTTTTTATGTTTACTTGATCAATTGTTAAATAAAAAATAATAAGCACATTATTAGATAAATTTTATTGAGAAAGAGCACAAATAGAATGATTATTAGAAAGATCAAGTTTATAAATTGTTGTATGAAATGAGGACTTTGTCAAGTTTTGAAATAATTCTATCTTGACCAACTCTATGATTACTTCAAGTGAACCATTGATTTGCAAACATATTTCCTCTATTACAATAGGATAAAAAATTGACTATTAAATATGAAGCCAAAGGAGTTTATCATAAAAATAAATATTGATAGACTTACCTCCAAATTTATCATTTTGGAAAGCAATAAAATTGAAATCTACAATCATAATAAAGGGAATCTTAAGAAAATTAAAAAAAAAATATATTCCCACACCTCACATCTGAGCTTAGCATAATTAAGAGCATAAATAGATAAAAAGGTAACAAACTGATCCTCTATAGAGAAAATGATCCAAATAAGACTACTGACCAAGTTATCAAAGGACATGATTTATTAACTAAAGTTTTCCAATGATGGTGACATCAAGGTCACTAATAAAGACGTAAAAACTTTCAATTTTAATTTAATAGTATATCAACACCAAAGCTCTCATTCAAAAATAGAAACATTTCCTCACAAGATATCACTTACCTCTTGTCATGCAATCATTTGCAACTTACTTATTCTACTAAGGGACCCAAACAAAAATGGATAGATATTAGGCAACTTTGACCACATAAACCAACAAAAATAAAGAAGGTCTAGAGACAAACAAGGATAAAAGGGGAAAAAAGGACATTGGTTTGAGGACCAATCTGTAAATGCATCTTGAACTTGTTTAAGGATGACTTTCCATGGATGCATCTAGAACTCATCTTACAAAATGTCCAAAGATGAGTTCTCATGGACAAGTCCTAGAGGCATCCATGAATGGATCTTTGAATGAGTCCAAGTAATATTTGTTAATCTCATCATTCCCATGCTTAGCATGGGGCAATGACAAATATGTTTTCTATAAGATCCTATGTTCATGTTTTTCTTAGTCTTCACATGGCTACTAATAAGTTAGGTTTAAGATGTTTTTTCCTAGACCTTTGATTATTTATTATTATATAGTTATTATTGGTATTAGTATTATTAAATAGCATAGAGTTACTTATACTCTTTTTAGATTAATAAATGCAATAAGCTTTAATCTCAATAATTAGAAGATATGTTTGTATTTTATTACATAAGATAATTAATTAAATATTAAGTTTAGATAAGTTCATAATATAAGTCCACTTTTGAAGTGTTGGGCAACTTGTCATGCTAACGATAATTGCAAGCTATAATTGAAAGTTTCCAATCAAATTTCCATCCATTATGGTAATGATTAAAACATAATTTTATTAAGATTTCAATTATGGTAATCCTTTTTATTCAAATCAACTTGTTTGATCCATGGATGTCATAGTAGCAAAGATCCTTTCATTTTGCTAATATACATAGCAACATGCAAGGAGCTTAGATGGCATGTAGGCACCAACAACAACATGCATGAGTGGTGGGTATTGTAAAAATCAAGAATAGAGTAGAAATCACATGCATAAGGCCACATGGTAGCAATAAGAAAAGTAGAGGATGTGTATGCATAACATTAGGAAAAATCATAGTCGTTAACAATGAAAAGCTAATATTGTGTGGAGTCTAGTGTTATACTCATTATTGGCATTGGAGATACTTGTAGAGTCTTGCACTATTATTGATCTAGTTGTCCTACAAAACCAAGAGAGGTCTTGTTCATCTCTCACATACATTATACTCCTCATCTTTCTTGATATCACAAACTTCATTTTTTTCACATTTCTCTTCAATGGATTTTTTGGAGTTTAGTAGTTTTGGTAACATTAAGCTTTAACTATGTTCAAATTTCATAATCATTTATTTATTTAGCAACTTGTCAAGAAAGCCTAAATTAGGAATTGATAAAACTAAACATAATTGGTTTCAATTGTATTAACTATTATTATTTGAAACAAATCATACTCTACCTTGTAGTAAAATAGTAATGGTATTCATTGGACGTTTTTGTGTAGGCATGCAACATCCTTACTTGGAATAAGCCCTAGGAAACACAATAGGTTCTATTGTTGAAAAATTTATTTTAATTTTTTCATCTATCAAGGACCCTAAAAAGAAAGCATGCATATCAGCAGCTATGGGCATGTTCCTCAATGAACATGCACCAAATTCATTACCTGTGAAAGCCACATAGTTATGCTAGCTACTAAGATGTTCAAAAATGTTGACATTGAGTCATTTAAATGGTTAAGTAGGAAGGAGATGTTGGTCCTTGTCTTTGAGTAGGATATGTAGTGACTGAAAAAATCGGTGGCTAGAAACACCAAGAGGTTGCCGATCAAAACAGTTTAACCCCAGATCTATGTGAGGGCCATGCTAGAGAAAAACAGATTCAGGGCACCCTGAACAGTCTGGTCAATCAGACAGGGACTTAATTAGTGTAACTTAACTTTACGTGAATGCTGATTTAATTACAAGATACATGAGGTGAAACCAGTGATCAATAAATGCAGGAATACAAAAAGAAATGTTAAACAACGATAACAATGAAGAAAAAATAGAAGATGTTGGGGTAAGGAAATGCACCACCACAAAATCACAGGTTCGATTCTCTTCTTTGTTTGGAGTGTACAACGAGTTATAGAATGTTGGAGGCACACAGAGAATTTGAGAATGATCAGAATGCTCAAAATGTGCTAGCTATTCCTTTCAATGTGAACTCAAAGGCTAATGCAAAAATGCTTCAATTTTCCAACCACAGAAAAAATACCAACAATGCTCAAAATTGCCAACTCTTTGAGCATTTCTCACTAGGGTATTTATAGGGCTAGGAGCGGGTGAGAGATGCAGTTTAGATACCATGTGTCCTGGACCCATGAAATGCTGACGTGCCCTTACTACGTGGATGTGAAAAACTGGTCGTGAACCTGCTACACTACCACCATGTTGTCGAAACTAGAGGTGTGGGAATCTAGTGTGCCAACCATGCAAACGAGGAGTGAGGCACATTGAAGTAGCGTAGCTGCTTACTACACTATGCTACACTATATAGCATAGCACATTAGCATAGAGTAGCTGCTTGCTTCGCTATGTAGCGTAGCACAACGTAGCCACTAGTTTAAATAGAAAACTTGTGTTGGAGTCACTAACTTGTGCTAAAAGTCTTGGCGCATGTGAGGTTAACTTTTGGTGCATTTTGTTGATCTGCATTCTTTGCTACGCTACGTAGCGTAACATAGTATAGCAGCTAATGTGACTTGCATCTCTGTTCAAATAGTGGGGCCTCACGAGAAAACTTTTCCTGTGATTCAAATGCTAACTAAGATGTGATAAAGTTGGAAGCCAAAATTTCTTAGATGTGATCCTTTTGCCGAAGCAGCTTAGCAAAGGAGTTTTTGCATGTTTCAACCCTACTACACTATGCTACGCTATCTAGCGTAGCATAGCATAGCACCCTGTGTTGGTTGAATCTCTGAATTTTCCTTGTGCGAACATGTTGCTAAAACTTGTAGTTGGACAATTGTTTGATTTTTTTAAGGCCTTTTCACTCATCATTGGTACCATTGTTAGGGACTATAGTTCTTCGTGAACTATCTAAGCCCAATGAAATTTAGTAACCTTGTTGTTTAAACCTTGAGAGTCAAATATTATGAAAACAAAATTTATTATTATTATTATTAAATTAAATATCAATTGCATACTATTTATTAACACAAAATGTCTTCTTCTCATAGGAGCCCATCTCTGCCCAAGGTAGTTCAAGTACCTCAACAATACCAAGTGGTATATGCTCATCCTAATGTGTATGTACCATACTTTACCTTCATCTTACATGAAGATGAACTGATGCGGTGGTGCGATATGGAAGGTAATATTGTGTTTACTCCTAACTGATCTATTCCAACAATGCTCTAGCTAATGCTCACATGACATGGGCTTCAACATCTCCATGAGGAATATGAAATGCAAGATCCTGACTCAAGGGATTATCATCCCACTAAAGCACAAAGATTAAGGGATCGATAGCTAAAGCACCAACACAAGCTTATGAAGGACAAGGGGTCAAACATCTTTCCACCTCTGTTTGGCCGAATTTATGAAGGTGACCATTTCTTTAGTGATTCTCCTCTCTTTGACTTTGTTCAAGGAGCCCTCAACTAGAATGTACAATCCACAATCCATAATCTAGATTCTGGTCAAGATGGATCCAATGAAAAAAATGGATTTGGAGAAGCAAGTCAAGAAAAGGGGGATAAAGAAGATCATGATCGTGATCATGGTCATAAGAAACAAAGGAAGAATGATAGGCACCAACACTGATCAAGTTCCCCTTCTTCTTCCCCTTCATTGTCAGCTTCTTCTTCATCAGGTTTAGATTGTGACCATAGATGAAATAACCATGATGTAGATGATTGATGGGACAAGAATAATAGAAGGGACTATCAGGACTATCGTGACCAAAGACATGGGCAATCTAGAAAGGCCCAACATCAAGAAAGAAGGGCTAGTAGAGAACATTGTAGGCACCACCATCAGGGCCTTAATGAACCTCTACTTGCTACTCAGGGCATGTTAAATATTGCAGAGACTATGAGGATCTTAACCAGGCATGTGAAGGATAGTAGAATAAAGATGCTTGATATGAACAATATTCCTTGATTCGAGAGAGGATATGATGTTGATCTGCAAAATCATCTCCAAGCCTTCCAAGATGCATGTGCCTTGCAGAACATTGAAAATGACTGGAAAAAGCTAAAAATATTTCCAAGAACACTCATAAAAGAGGTAGAAAGTTGGTATCAATCCTTGGAACCAGAATCGATTAGGTAGTGGAGTACAATGTTGGAATTATTCAATGACAAATACCAAATGTACTCCCAAGTATCCAATCTAAGAAAAAAAATTCAAGGGTGGAAACAACATAATCATGAGCCCCTGGATATTGCTATTGGTCGATTCTACTCTTTGTTGCATAGATGTCCTAGCCATGGATACTCTTAGCTTGATTAACTTCATCATATTGTAGATGGGTTGTGGTCCAAAACCAAGAAAACCCTTGGTGTCTATGCCTAAGGGAGGTTGACAAAGTTGAGTGCCTATCAGATTCAAAAATTAATTGAGTAGGTAGCTAAGGAGGAGGAAGAGCTAAGAAAACGTGAAAGTGCAGAAGAATAAAATAGAAACCCTTCCATTTGGAAAAAGAGGGTTAGATTTTATGATAATGAGGATGAATTTGCCAGAGATGAGATGGTGAATTAGAAAACCTTACCATTCCAAAAATTACAATAAAAAATTATGCTAAGGTTGATCAATTATGAGACTCCATGGACAATAAGTTTCACGTTGTTCTAAAAATCACTGAAGAGTCCAAGGAGCAAAGCAGTGAGTGAGAGCATCGAAGAGATAAGAAAGCTGAATGTGCCAAATCTAAGGGTAGGGGTAAGATAGCTATGATAGAGATGGCTATAGATAGTGATTAAGATGATGGTGGTGGATGTGATGTTTGCTAGTATGAACATCCTAAAGGATGTTGCCTATTTGTATTACACTTGCAAGAATCTGGGGTGTATGCCTTACATCTATGAATTGCACAAAGGCAAACACCCAAAAGTTTTCCTTATCCATAAGGTAATCCTTGACAGTTCCACTAACCATAGTAACACTATCCAAGTGGAACTCCTCCACAACCTTATGAAGTGTACCAACAGTGGTAGCAACCACAATCATGGGCATTACCACCTCCAAGCTAGTAATACCCTTACCAACAATCAAATCCCTATGGTTACTATGTTCAACAACCTTCATTTCCAAGGAACTCCTCTAGTCATATTACTACTTACCAATCTCACCACTATCCTCTTGAAGCATACCAATTGTCCTATCCAAGGAGGGATACCACTTACTACCTTCATGCACCTCCTATTCCTACACCTACTCCTCCAAATCTTGCACAACTATCACGTACTCCATCCATGCAAGATGAATTACTTGCACAACCACAGCAAAGGAATGCTATAAGGGTAGTTAACTTGTAACTGGTTAACCCATCTAGTAGGTCAAAACCATGAACTAAGAAAAGATCCTTCTTCTGACCTCATAGTCCATCAAAGCCCTCAGACACATCAGTGGTTGGTAAACCTACTTCTCCAACTTCCTCTATTTCCTCTATATTTGAGTCCCTTTCAAATAAAAATCCCTCTCAAATCCATATTGTAATGGTAACACATGTTGTATCTGATTGGATTCAAGTTGGTAACCTACCCAAAAAATTAACTAATCTTGAGAGTCCCCTAGTTTATTTGTAGATTGTTGAGAATGAGCCTTGCAAAGCTCTTCTTAACTTTGGTTTCAGTGTTAATTTGATCTTGCATGAGATATATACAATGTCAAACCTTCCTCCCTTGGGGAAGAGCAACATCTAGCTGGAACTGGTAGACCAGTCCATCACTGATCCATTGGGACTAGTTGAATACATCGTCACCACCATTTTTGGATGGTCATATCTAGCTAATTTCCTAGTAATCAAAGTGGAGAATTACAAGGGGGACTTTCCAATTATTATGGGAAGGACGTGGCTAAGTACTATAGATGCTAAAATGGGCATTAGAGATCTTACCTTGGAGATATCAAAAGAAAATGAATTTGGAAAGATCAAGAAGAAGAGAGTTTCATGTATCACGTATAGCAATTTAGGGTGCCATTGTGTGCAAAAGTTATGGTCAATAAAGAAAACATTTATCTCTGCATGAAAGCAATGTGCACCAGAAGTGGATATCCAGAGATGTCTATATGCAGTAGCCACAAAATAAGAGGGCACCCAGTGGTTGACAATTGATACTAGTAGCAATACATTATGCATGGAACCAACTAAGGGCCTAAAGTATGAGTACGTTGCAAGTATGAATGAACTTGAGCAAGTTCACCACTAGCTCTCTAAAGGAGCAAATGATGATATCAATTGGGGTGAGTTAGAAATTCCTGATAATTTTAAACAAGATCCCCTTAAATTGAAGATACTACTAACTAAAATGAAGTACATATTTTTGAAAAATTGAAGGCTAGTTATCATTAATGCCAAGCTTACTATAGAAAAGAAGAAAAAATTGATAAAAGTTGTGGAAAAATGGTCAGCAGCCTTCACCTGGTCATATTCTAAGCTCACTAGTATAGATCTAAGTATATGCCAGCATTGAATATACATTGATCCCACCGTCAAGCCAAAATGATAGCCGTAGCAACATTTGAATCCCAAGTTAAAATAGATTATCAAAAGGAGATTGAATAACTCCTCAAGATGAGATTCATCTACCCTATTGCAAATAGTGAGTGGGTAAGTCCACTCATGATCATGCCAAAGAAAGGAGGTAAATGGCATGTGTGCATTGATTTCCAGCTACTCAACATGGTAACTTTCAAGGATCATTTTCTGCTATCTTTCGTTGACCAAGTGCTAGACACCATTTTGGGGCATAGCTATTACAACTTTCTAGATGGTTATAGTGATTATAACCAAATTTGGATTGCACTAGAGGACTAGGCAAAAATAACTTTCACAAATCCTTGGGGGACGTATCCCTACTAATATATGCCATTTGGTCTATGTAATGCCCCAGCCACATTTCAACAATTAGTTCTCAACATTTTTTAGCAGCAAATCGATAGTGGGGTAGAAGTTTTTATGGATAATTTCTCTACCTATGGAGCTACATTCAAGAAAGCTTTGGACCATCTTGAGTAGGTGTTAAAAAGATGTGTCGAAACAAACCTTCGACTCAATTGGCAAAAGAGTCATCTTATGATTTATGAAGGCATAGTCTTGGGGCATTGCATTTCAAAAGCAAGAATCAAGGTGGACCTTAAAAAAATAAGGGTCATCCAAGGAATAACTTGCCAACCTAAAATAATGAAATAAGTTTGGTCATTCCTTGGTCATACTGGCTACTTCTAATGATTCATAAAGAATTTTTTCAAAATCATCAAGCTATTGGCAGAATTGACGAAGAAGGATTCATCATTCTTCTGGACCCCTACATGTGAATCAACATCTCAATAGTTAAAACAAAATCTTGTTGAAACTCCCATTCTTCAAGCACCAAATTGGTTCAAACCATTTCATGTGATGACCGATGTATCAAATTATGCTTTGGGGGTAGTGCTTACATAGATGGATGATCAAAAACGTCCATATTACATTCATTGCACAAGCCGAAGCATCGCAGGTGCACAACTGAACTACACCACCATAGAAAAGGAGTTGATGGCAGTGGTGTTTGCTTTAGAAAAGTTCAAGCACTATGTGCTTGGCTACAAAGTTTTTGTGCACACAAATCATAGCACCATCATATTTCTAATGAACAAACCAATGATGAGCCCCCATATCATATGGTGGCTCATGATTTTGCAAGAATTCAATCTCAAGATGGTAGATCATAAAGGTTTGGAGAATGTGGTTGTGGATCACTTATGGTGGCTAAGATGGGATGACAAGGAGAAAGAAAGTCCTTTATCTCATCAATTCCTTGATGAATCTCTCTTTGTAGGTGCTATCAATGCACAAATGCCCAATGAGCCAAAATGGTATGACATCATCCTCACTTATCTACTCAAGCAAGAACTGCTGCAAGGTCTAGACACTAAAAAGAAATAACAATTTCTTCACCAAGTCAAATATTTCATGGAGATTAATGAAAACCTTTACAAGGTTTATCCCGATGGCCTGGTACATTGGTGTATCCTTGATACAGAACAACATTTCGTTCTTTAGGATGCTCACGAAGGTCCTTGTGGGGGCCATTATGCTAAGAGACTCATTGCCATAAAAATCCTCATGGTAGGGTATTATTGGCCAAAAATCTTTAGGGATGCACATCGATTCATCCGTGCTTGTGATCATTGCCAAAGGGATGGTGGAATGACAGCTTGAATGGAGGGATCAAAACAATGGATACAACCTCTTGAACCATTCAACATTTGGGCCATTGACTTTATGGGTCCTATTGAACCTTTATCAAATGGAAAGGCATATATAATAGTCATAGTTAACTATTATACCAAGTGGGTAGAAGTAGCAGCTGTTGTCAACTGTACATCCACCGTTGTTGCTTGGTTTATACAACAAAACATTGTAAACAGGTTTGGTGTACCTTGTGTGTTAATTTCTAATAATGGAACTCATTTTACAGGTGCCATTTTCTAGAAGCTAATGCAACACTTGGGGGTTGAACATAAATTCACAACACCATATCATCCCCAAGCTAATGACCAAGCTAAGATCACTAATAAGGAGATTACAAAAATTTTAACATGTACCACTAGCAAATATCAAAGGGATTGGAGCACTAAATTAAATGATTCCCTTTGGGCCTATCATTCCACATGGAAGCTTCCCATAGGTTATTCTCCCCATATGCTCATGTATGAAAAACTACCAACATTGCCCATCCAATCCAAGCTTCGTACACTCTCTACAATCTATGATCTTGACCTCGATCTTAGTCTAGCATAGAAAGAAAAATTAATGAGTCTCAACTTGCTAGATGAAAATTAGTTAATGGCTTTATCATCCAATGAGATGCATAAGGCATTCAAAAAGAAATTCCATGACCTCAAAATAAGAAAAGTAATGTTTCAACCAGGAGACAAGGTTCTTTATTGGAATCCTACACATGTACTTGAACGAACCAAATTCCAAACATTGTGGGAAGGACCTTACATTATTGATGATACTTTTCCATTTGGGGTCATAATCATCTACAAACCTAATAGCTCAAACAAGAAACAATTAGTTAACATTCAATAAATAAAACCTTTCCATAAACCCAAGGCAACCAATGCAATAAACACTTCATCAAATGGACAACCATGCTCAATCTTTCGGATCTCTCCCTTCCAACTTAGTCATGGGGGAGATGGCCACCCATACTAACACCTTTGGCGACCCTTTAGTTTTTGACCTTTTTATTTTACACATTTTTAGTTTTACAACTTTTTGTATTGATCTTCTTTGTTTTACATTTTTATTTTACATATTTGTATTTTTAAGGTTATTGGTTTTTTCTTAGTTTTTGTTTTACATCAATGTTAACATATTCAATATCTATTGTCTACTCTTTTACTTTCTTTTATGGTTATGTTTTCTTGTGTTCAATGTGTTTCTCTACTTTTTTTGCTAATAAGATGACTAGTACAATGGTAATGCACTATTTGATGGTGGTATGCTTTATTTGTGATTTGATTATTGATGTCTGGTTTCTAACTTTGAATGTTGTTACTAACAATTGGCACATGGTTTATTTTCATGAAATAGGCAATGAGTCCACATCATCCACTCATCCACATACTCTATGGTTTTCCTTGTTTTGGAAGCATGTAGTCTCTTCTTCATTAATACAAATTTAATAAACTAGTGACTTGTGTAGTTTTCAGAATCACAAAGAAATCAAAGGTTTGGACAAGATGTGACTTCAAATGGATGTGGTATTGTTTATGCTTTTCTATTTTTCTATGTACAGAAGTGTTCTCAGAAGCTTCTCATTGCTCTACATCATTTCATAATAGGAAGTCAAATAAGTCCTTACATGATGTGGTCCTCATCAAGAAAAAAAAAGATAAGGATTCAAACCACATCCCCTGAACAAAATAAATGCGAAAAATGCATGGGTCTTTGCATGGTGTGGTTCTCATTCAAAAAAAAACATGGGAATTCAAAGCACACCCCTTAGACCAAATAAAAGGGCTACAAGCACTAGTTGTGAGACTTGTCTTATCTCCTCTAAGGCCCTTTCTCACTTCCTATCTTCACTCCAATTTGGAACGGTGGTTGTTTTGTGGGAGCATTCTTGTGTCTCAAGGAATGGACTTGCCTTAGAATATCGATGCAAAGTCACTGAAAGTGGTTGGTTTTGATCTAGACTGAAAAAGAATCCTACCAAGTCAGTTAATCACAAACTCCACAAGGGATTGTATGTGACCATAGGAACTCCATTCCACTCTCTCTATCATCCATCTATGCTTTTCATACCTCACCTCACTACCAATTTCATGTTTTGATTTAATGTTCTGGTTTGATGTATCAGGTTTCTTAGTCAATTACTTTCAGGTTTTTGTACTTAACTTTCCATAACCATTAATCTTCCATGGTGCCCATGGACTCCTTGGTTTGAAGTTATGCAAGGGCATAAAAGGCCTATGCCTACTTTGGGGAGGACCCACTTGGATATATTTTGGTTTGGTTAAGTTAAGTTCTTTACCCTTAGACATTGTTACAATCAAATTCTTTTTATTTACCCCATCCATATCATCCAATTGTACGCACCTTCACAACTATTTGTAATGAACTCCATTTTATTGTTGTGAATAACCCTTTTCCAATACTCCTTGTATTAAGCTTTTTCTAAATTGTATGGATCACTTCACTTATTTAACCCATTCGTCAGTCTTTCCACTAACAATATCAAGCAATCAATCTATCACAATCACAACCTAGCTAGATAAAATCACCGATGAGACAAGGTACTCAGCCATTATTTGTTGAACTATAAATCCTAATCCTTGGTTTTGTTGTGATTGTAGTGGGAACTATGGACTAGAAGTAGGACGATCATCACCAAGAAGGATGCAACCATATCACTCGCGGGAGATTGTTCATGACTGCTGGATCTCTTCTATCTCTCCCTCATTCTTTTAATACCAAGAGGAGCTGATGTTCTTTGGATCCGTTGGTGTTCTTTCCTATTTTCATGAACACCCAATGTTGTACACAATTGTAATATTGTATACTCGGGCACTCTTGTATTTGTTTGTTTTTTTTATGTTACTTTGCATGTTAGTCAAATAAGTCCACACCCCCTATGATATTTTGTAAAGGACTTGTTCCTCTTCTTCTATACTCGAGGAAAAGTTTTTATTCAGTTGTGCAGGTATGATAAATCATGCTTTTTATCACTCCAATATCAGGGTTGCTACGATATTGGGTACGTGATATCGTAGCCTAGGATGCAATATCATACATTCGATATCGTAGGGTTACTCCCGAGTCTATAAATATAGTGCTCAGGTGCATAATTAGGAGTATGTTTTTGATAGTCAATAGTGAAGCTCTTGCAGTTTGTCCATTTGAAAATTAGACTATTTTCCAAGTGCCCACAGTAGGAGGTCTAAGTGTGAACGGATCTTTATTCAAGCATTGATGTACCTAAGCACACCATTGTGATTGGCAATAAAGACGAGCTCTTTGATTCATCCTTGTAGCACTTGAGATTTTCTTTCTCATGCATTTATATTTTATTTTATTTTATGTTAATTTTATTTTATGCACTCTACCTTCATATTGTTAGAATTCATTTTCATCAATTAAACAAATTGTTAGATTACATAAGCATAACCCCTTTCAGCATGTGTGACATTTGGTAGCTCAAAAATGATTAGCATTTGACAGCCCAGTAGTGTTTGCACGAAGTTCAGGATGTGTTTGGGAAGTGGGAACAATTACTTGTGTTAGGCTAGATTAGACTTTAGTTTCCTCAGCAAATTAATTGCTTTTACTTTTAATCACTCATACTTTTATTCTTGTTCTAGGTGAGCAATTCCATAAAAACACAAAAAAATAAAAATCATATGCCTCAGTTATACTTAACCATACAATTGCATTTCACAAGTGGGACTGAGAAGACAACAAATGAACAACACGCACACGCTATTTACTTCTAGTGTACATAGTAACTATAGTCTATGGAATTCAACCGAATTGCACGTGAACACTTGTGATTTGTATGGTTGGGCGTAGAGGTACCTTGTTGCTCATCACTAACTAACACCACAAATTCTATCTTTCACTCACTACCACTATAAATTATAACTCAGATTACAATAATAGAAACAATAGAATTAATTTTAACATATTTTTATTCCTTTAATAATAACATTTAAATATTAAACAATAATAATTAAAAATCTAAATCCTATATAATATTTTAGAAATGTAAAGTATAATTAAAGTTAACAACATAAGATTTATCTTCCAATCTCTAAGAATAGATACATTGTATATTTACATCATGTTTATCAATCAAATGCCATCTTCTAATAAGACGTGGACTGTTACAAATGTCAATCATTTTTAAATTTTTCATGTGGACAAAATGATTAATCCACTTAGATTTTAATTCAATGCAACCTCGAACATCCAATAACTCCAAACAAGGCAATCTGTGAAATGTTCTCCCCAATTCTTTTAGATTTTGGCAGGCAGGTAAGGATAATATCCTTAAAGATACCAATCTTCCAAAGTTGTCTGGAAGGGCCGTTATGTTGCTGCAGTGGTAGAGACTTAAGTGTTTCAACATGGAAAGGTTCTCAAAACCTAAAGGTAGTTCTGTAAGCCTTTGGCAATCATGCAACTGTAAAATGCACTGCTTATGTAGAGGGTTCTAAGATGGGGCAGCATGTGGAGTTCATCGGGAATGAACTGTAAGTTAACCCCGATCAGCTGAAACTCAACCAAAGATTTCATACTTGATGCAAGCCCTGATGGTATGCGCCATACGTAGTTTCCATGTAAAATGAAGGTCTTCAAAGTTGAGACCACTCTCCCGTGTTGTGAGCAATCAATGAGCCCCCTATTTGTCCCTCCTTTCCACGCCTCGGCTTCAAATTGAAGACTTAACTGGTCAACGGTACATGGTATCTGCAAGAGGTCGGACATATGTCAAATTAGGATTTATTTTATAGACTAAACAATAACTCGGTGCACGTTGATGTGGAATACCGTGGTTAGCTTTAGACCAGGGCAAAAGATAATTCTTTAAAAAGTATCATAAATGAAAAATTGTAATTCTTCACCTGCTGTAAGGATACAATGTTTGTGGGTTGGTATTCAAGTCTCCTCAATCTAAGACAACGCATCACATCTATTGGCAGGGTTGACGACAATGACTCCAGCCAGATAAGGCTTTCAAAAGCTGCTTTGCATTCACCAACCACCTTTATGCCCTCGTACCGGTCAACTTTCCCATTGCCTTCTATAAATCCTGCTATAAATCCTGCGCAAAAGATTCTTAGTGAAGAAGATGTTAGGTCCAGCTTCTCTGCGGGCAACGTTAATGGCTCATCCTTGACAGCGTCCATGAGAAAAATGCCCTTTACACCAAGCCAATCGTTCTGCAATGAACCAACCGTCATTCCATTAATCCACTAATTTAATTTGGTTTTGACGCCCATGAATAAATAAATAATACCCATTCTATTTGAAATAAGGCTACAATGATCATATCAACAAAATAATAGAGAAACCAACCCTAACGCAAATTGGTAACTGCAGAGGAAGAACTGACCGAGTCCAATCTTAATTGCAGCTGCGAGACGGAAGTGATCCTACTGGATTGCCCTTTTTTCTTACCCATCTCCAGGATTACGTCGTGTACCTTAACTATCTCTCTTACATGCTCAAATTTGAACACAGCTCTTTTCCCGTACTCAAAGAAGCGACTTCGTTGAACCAGCGCTCTTCTTTCCAGCACTTCCATGATTTCTCTCCCGTACAGATCCTCTAGACAACTCCATACCCCGACCAACACATGGGCCTCAGAGAAGAAGGCACAGATATCGAGAAAAGCGTCAGTGTAACAATCTTCCAAGGTATCTAACGTGAACGAGAGAAACTCAACATTTTCGCCACCGTAACGCTGGCCCTGCTCATGCTGGTGCTCCTGTCTGATGATATCCAGCGCTTCCTCCACAGAGCGGCCCCTCTGAATCTCCCTGTTCAAGAAAGAGCCAACCATCTTGATCACCAACGGAATCCCTCCACATACCTGCATCAAGTACTTCGTCTGCTCTGCATCAAGTACTTCATCTTCAGCGTTGCCAGCATTACTACTCTCCATTTGGTCTTTCAACATATCAAGCGCGTCTGCGTTCTCCATTGAATCCACAAGAAAATCTTTCACATCATTGCCATGTCCGACTTGCAATCTGTACCGCACACTTGCATCCCTTGCAGTCAAAAGCAACCTCAGCTTTTTGGACGTTCCCAGTCTCTCTGGCAGCACCTTGGCTAATTCTATGCCGTCCAGAACATTGTCAATGTAAACAAAGCATGGATCTTGTCTGAAATAGCTCAGGAGAAGTTTTTGTCCATCTGTGCTCGTTGAAGGCCTTCCAACTGAAATTTTAGAAATGTCGTTTAAAATCATTGTTTGAACGTTCACCGTGTTGGGCCTGCTTCCAATGTTCTCGAACAGCGTGGTCTTTGAAAATTGGAAACCCAGATTGTCGGCCACTCTTGCATAGATGGCATCTGCAAGCGTGGTCTTCCCGATGCCTCCGAATCCATACAAAATCACTGCTACAACTTTCTTCTCACTTTCCAGTTCCAACATGTGCATGATTTTTTCCAGTTTTTCATGCGGTATCACTGCAACCAACAAATCACTTCTTCAATCTGATTGTTTATGGTAAAAAATCGCTGTTCATGGTAAAAAAATATGTGAATGTGCAACATAATTCAAAGAATTAAAGAGATTTCTTATCTGCCTAATGAAATATTATAACTTCCTGTGTGAAAAGTGAAAACCAGATTATTCTTTTATAACAAAGAAGGTAAAAAAAACTGGTTATGCTGAATAAACTGTTAAGGTAGCTTTCCTGCATCTTCCGGGTAAAATTCCATTCGTGGCAATGCAGGGGGTTGATTTGCATCGTAAGGTTGTATGACGACCTGCAAAATCAAGTGTTGATACATCTTTTGAATCTTACGACGAAGATCTTGTAGATGCTTCTTCTGTACAGGTCCTCCAAAGAATCTGATGGTTGTTGGAAAACGCAAGATTAATATAGCGTGACACATGACTCTATCAACAGCGAATCAACCAAAATGATATCACTCACTTGTACCAGCCAGAAGATTTGGTTTGGGAGAAGCACATGCCTGCTCCATCAATGATCACCTGCAAGGCCTCTTCCATCAAATCCTCAATTTCGTGTCTGAGTTTTGGCCTTTGTTTCAAAATATGAAGATATCCGGCTAATCGACACATCTCGTCTAACAAATCCAGGCATTCTTCTTTGTTTGACTCTATCGTGTCAAATCTGTCCAGAACAAAACCTATAGCCACCAAGCCGGACGCAACCCAGTGACATTTCCCAAGCCCTTTTAGCATAGTTTTTGTGGCACTCATCATCATTTGACCTTGATCATTCGAACTTGAATCATTCTGTTATTCATCGAAATCCCGTTAATTGACCAGAAGAATATAATCATTAACCGTAGAACCAAACCTAGAATTTGGTAAACAAATAGTCAAATACCCACCAGCAGATCGCTAGCAGCATCTGCTGTAGCAGAGAAAAATTCTTTGAATGTGGCAAAAACCGGTGTATCAATGAAATTCTTCCATCTCCCTATGAGACTGGGCCTCCCATCCTGTGAAGAAGAAGATCCCTGCGTTGACCAACAAGTAAGCGTTTGACGCCACACGAAGACCATCATCCAAAATTTCGGGGATNACGCTTAAAGATCAGCTATAAAAATTAAAACAAAGTAAATATAAAAGAATGTGCGGGTTAGCGATACAGCGGGGAATTAAACGGACTTTGACATATCTGAGAAGGATCTGGATGTCGTCGATGAGAGAAGCCAAATCCCCATCAAGGCCATCTGTGGCAATATCAACAATTCTTCGGTCTGCAGCTTCTTCTTCTTGTGGTAGTGGACGCTCAACTACAGGTACCGGTGCAGAAGGAGAAGGTAAACTTTGCAAAGCTGATTGGCTCTCACCCACCGCAGGTGCCAAGTGCGTGGTTTGCGCCGGTGGTGAAGATCGAGTGTACGCAAAATCAGAGCGTTGTTGAGCATCTTCCCTGTGAGCGCAAGGAGGAGGAGAAGATGTTGAAGCGTTTGACGCCACACGAAGACCATCATCCAAAATTTCGGGGATCGGTGCTCCATTGTTGTTAGTGCTGCTGCAGCAGCCGCACCAACATTTTGAAATAGCATTACCCATAGCAGAGCATGAACAAAATCCTGAAACTGATAGTGCTCAACACAACAACATCAGCAGCAAAGGCAGAGAGAGTTACACAGAGACCATCAACACAACAACATCAGCAGCAAAGGCAGAGAGAATTACACAGAGACCATCAACACAACATCAGCAGCAAAGGCAGAGAGAGTTACACAGAGACCATGGATAATGAATAGTCCGGCTTTACCATGGGTGCAGGCAGGGATAGAAATTGACAGGCATAACACACAAAAATTACGTGTGCATTTTACAAGAGAGGACATGTTACCTACGAATTTTTTGATTGCTTCAAAGCACACAAAAGGGGAATCTGCCAGAAAGTCCGACAACTTGCTCAGAGCTCCACTGTGAGATTACTGTTCCACCCGATGCGCTTTGCATTAAATATATACTCACCCATGCTTTGTCTCTTTGACGATTGCTCCAAACTAACGGAAAAAAACAAACAACATAGGAAAACTCACCGAAAGCATAGCAATTATTACTGCATGTGCGCAGGCATGACGGGTTACGTTCCACCAACGAAAGCTAAAAGGCTTGCACCTGGTGCCAGGGAATTGTAGTGGTAAGCTGCAATAGAAATGGACAGGAACCATAACAAATCTATTTAACTGAAATAGATGCTGTTTCACACGGTTAGAGGATGACAGATGGTTCACTGATTTTTATTAAATGTCTTTTATTAAAAAGATATTTTTTATTTAAAAAATGCATTTTATTATAAAAACATTTTTTATTTTAAAGACCAAATGCCTTCCGATTGGCATTGCTTGCTTTGAATTTTATTCCTAGTGATAAGTAGCCTTGAGAATTTGAATTTCTTAGGGCATATCCCTTTTTAACTGGCATTGATTACTTCAATTTTTTTTAATAATAAGCCTATATTTTAATAATAAGGTGTTAGCCTAGGGGTAAGACCCTTCATTTGAAAGCTCCAAGTCATAGGTTGAATTTTGGTAAGCAATGCTAAGTTACAAAGTTCTAATTGGATTATATATCTTGTACCTATATTACAATTAGTTCAAGGTTAGAACATCATCCCCCTCCTCCCAACCAAAAAAATAAAAATAAAAATAAAATGCTCTAATATCATATTGTACCTTGCCATTAATTTATATTAGTATATTCTAATGCCTCTTCTTTTATGCTTGTTGAGATTAGAACTTCAAATCTATTACATTGAATGATATTTTTTATATGCTTATGGTTATGCATATTGATGTTTGAACCCTTGACTTCTTATTTATATGTGATGATCAACGAGGTAGCCCTACATCCAACTATATGAATCACAAGCATTCATGCATGATCTAGTTGAATTTTGTGGATGGGACTAGTTGTGCATCTAAATCATTATGTCTTGATTGTAGTTCATTGTCTAGAGTCAGGCATATGATTCTTGATGTTGTCTGGCCCTAAGCTACTCTTAATGATAATAAAGAGACGAATTAATTAAGCTAATTAACAATGAAAAGTAAAATCTAAACTAGGCTACGTGTGATGAGTATCCATTCCTAACCATCTGCACACACCTTGGACTTCGCATAACTACTACTAGGATTATAAAGTGTACATCACTGGGCTTACCAAATGATACACTACTGGGTTATCAAGTAATTATGCTTAAGCACCTGTGATTAGTCATACTCATTCTGATTAATGATAGGAATAATAAAGAGCAATAAATGGAAACATTAACTAAGGAAAATAGTAAACAATTAAACAATTAAAAGCAATAATA
This sequence comes from Gnetum montanum, assembly GCA_015680685.1. Taxonomy (NCBI): domain Eukaryota; kingdom Viridiplantae; phylum Streptophyta; class Gnetopsida; order Gnetales; family Gnetaceae; genus Gnetum; species Gnetum montanum. Next base: position 375,077 of record MNCI01037593.1, read on the forward strand.
AAGCTAAGTGGATGTTGCAATGATGGAAGTAATCTTGATCTTTATTGCCAGATATGCAACGTGTCCAAGTACATCACACTCAAATAAGGATGTTGTATAATCACTTAACATCACACTGTAGGCATGCACTAGAAACTAAAGCATGAAATTAAAAATCTATAAATTTAACTCTATCTTCTCTATTTCTTCTATATTTTATATATCTCAATCATCCACCCAAGTGTGGCATTTATAGGCACACATGGAAGAGGTGATATTGGATACTTGACATCAAAGGTTATGCCACGATATTAAATACCTAATATCGTGGCTTTGATATCAGATATCTAATATCAAAGCCATGCAAAACATGACTCATCATACCCCCACGACTAAATGAAAACTCATCCTTGAGTTAAACAAAATGAGGAACAACTTCTTTACAAAAAATTAGGAAAGTGTGGGATTATTAACTGACTTAAATAAACACATAAACTAACTTTTGCATGTTGTAGTGGTGTTTCATAAAAAAATATGGAGACAACATGACAAGACAAAAAATTGGGAAAGCTCATGTAGTTTTTGGAGACGGCTCTTCCATTGATTGCTTCCCTTTGTCGCCATGCTTCTGGAATTTGTAGTAATTCAAGAGTGCCTACAACTTTTCCTCCTCCATTTTTGGATTATGTACCATCCAAGCCAGTGAGTTGATCTTTGTTGGAATTGGTACATCCCACATACATGATAGCTACAAGAACATCTTATTTGCTTTCACATACCAAATTACAAATGGCCGTTATTCCTCCTCGAAGGCCCTGGCCTTTTCTTTTAATTCATAGTGATCCATCAATCTCCTAGCCACGTTTGAGGTTACATCTCTTTGTCCATGATAGCAAGCCTTAATCATCTCCAATTTTGAGTTTGCCACATGGAGTTTTTATAGAGCATTTTTTCCATTTGCAAACTCTTTTTCATGTAGTGCATAGGTGGTCGCTACTTGTTGCTCTAACTTGTTTCCAAGTTGACCTACTGCTAACATGGCAAGGTTGACATATTGAATGTCAACCAATGTCATGTACTCTTTCAAATCTTTACTTTGCAAGTGCTTGTTCTTTACTTCTGCTTGATGGACCAAGGCATAGCTATCCAAGATTGGCTGCCAGTTAGGATTCTGCACTAACATGAAACTGATGAAGACCATTGGCATCTAAATTTCTTTTTCATTAATATACTTGTACATACCAATTTGGTCCTAGAAGTGCTCCTTTAACTTTTCATATTTCTTGGTCTCATTTTGACATGTGCTTATTTCAATTGTAGATTTTTTAACATATTACGTGGACCTCCTCCATTGAAAAGGTTCAATTTTCTCTTGCCAATCTATAGATGTCTTGGTTGACAATCACCAGTTATTCTCTCAACTGGTGAACACTTTCTTTCAAGATATTTTTCTATTTTTCTATAGTGATCAACCTTGCACTATATAGTAGCAAGCTGTTTGTTCTCTTTTTGTGTGGTGGTCAATGCCTTTGCATGGGCATATGCTTAAGCTTCAATAGTTGAGGCATTCCAGACTACCTTCTCCTTCTCTCGCTTAGTAGCTTTGTTCTATTCAATCAATTGGTTCAACTACTCCACTTGAAATTGTTCTAGCTAGTAAAGTGTGACAAATTGGACAAGGTTCTATCTTTTAGCTCTCAAGATGGCCAGCTCTTATTGTAGTCAATGTAATTCTATTTCTACATGCTCTACCTTAGTCTTTGCCATGACTAGCTTCCCTTTTGTGGTGATAAGGTCTGACTACATTATGGTGATGTCACTAGGGATGTGAAAAAGAGTTTTTATCACTTTTCTAGTCTATAGTAGTTTGTCAAATACATCCTCATGGGCTGTAGGAGTCATCGAAGTCCCAACTGACATTTGGGCACCTCTGGTCCCAGTTAAGTCCATTGGGGGCACAATAGACACATTGAAATCTATCCTCTTAATGGATCGATAGAAATGGTGGGTTGCACAACATCATTGATGATTCAAAAGAGGTTTGATTCATTCCTACTTCCCTAATTGAGAGTTTCAGCAATGCATTGCAAATGGCTCATTGCAGGCTAGTAATCTTGTGGCAGTGATGATGGAACTTGTGGCTCTCACTACTACTTAGGCTCTTGCTTTATTTTCTTTTTTTGGTTCTGTCTCTGATGAGTGGCAAGGTACATCTACACAACCATACAAATATGAGCATTTCATGCACGATCTGGTTGAACTTCGCAGACGGGCTAGTTATGGTATCTAGATAGTTACTGGTTGATCACAGTTCGCTGTCTTCCCACTTGGACTAGTAATTGCTTTGTCATGTATGGTTTAGTCTAGAGTGAGGTGTATGATGTGTTCCTACACTAATGCTACTCCTAGAGATGATGGAAAATAATCTTAGCTAAGCTAGGAGGAAAAAGGAAGAGAGGGAGCTATACTAAAAGGAGATAGGGAGAGAGAGTCTAAGCTAGCCTAAGTGCAATGAACATCCATTCCTTAATCATTCATACATCTCTTAGACCTCGTGCATGACCACCATTGGGATTACCAAGCACAGATCCTAGGTATGCTACTAGGTTACTAAGTAGTCACACTTAAATGCTCGTGATTAAGTCATACTCATTCTGCATTTAAGGAGTTTAGGATGGAGAGATATTAACTATGAAAGCAATAAATAACAATAACAATTAAATAATTAAACTAAGTGAATGATACAATGATGAAGTAATCTAGATCTTTATTTCCAGTCATGTGCATGTCCAAGTACGTCACACTCAAACAAAGGATGCCATATAATTACAATCATCACACTGTGGGCATGTACTAGGAGAAAATGTTGAGAGGAAAAACTGACAAAAAGATTCTATACTAAGCTGACTCCCTAAAAACTAACTAGAAAAGAAGACTCCTTTCCCACGTGCCTTCATGTGTATTTATAGGTTCACATAGGAACCACGATATCACATATTCAATATCGTTGCTCAATGCAATATCACATACCCATTATTACGTATCTGATATCGTGGGTTCGATATTGCAACCCGATGAATCATAATTCATCATACCTTGACAACTGAATGAAAACTCATCCTTGAGTCAGAATGAGAACAAGCCCATTGATTACATAGTGGATAGGTATGGGATTATTCACTAATAAGGGATCTATTCATGCTATAACAGAGAACTCAATAGAATAAAATTGGACACAACATGAAAAATGAAAAATTCCCAAAATTACAAAATTGGCTGGAACTCATGTGGTTCCTAGTGGTAGTGGCTCCTCCATGGGTTCCTTTCCCTTGTCCTGTGCTCTAGAATTTGGGATGTGATGACGTTGAAGTAGTGCCTGGATTTTCTCCTCTTCAGTTCAAGGATCCTATGCCATCCATGCTAATGCTCCAATGTTTGATAGAGTCGACACCTTCCATGAGCATGGTAGTTGTGGAAACAGTTTGTTGGCCTTGATGTACTAGGCCACAAACAATCATTTTTCCTCCTCGTAGGCTTTGGCTTTGTCTCTGTACTCTTGAAAATCTGTAAGTTGTCAAGCCAAGTCTATTGCAACATCGTTTTTTCCTTGGTAGCTTACTTTAACCACCTCCAAATCAAAATTTGCAACTTCCAGCTTCTGTAACTTTTTCTTGTGTTTTGCAAATTCTACTTTATACTTGGCATAGGTGGTAGCTACCTGCTTCTCGAGCTCTATCCTTAGTCACCTTGCTATCAACATGGCTAGATTAACATACCATAGATATGCCAATTCCATGCACTCTATAAGATCTTGAATCTGCAGGTCTCAGCTCTTAAGTTCTACTTGGTGGACAAATGCATATGTGTCCAATATGACCCGCCAATCAGTGTGTGGAGCATTGAAAGCATTGATGTGGGCCTTCTCCATATGGATTTCCTTTTCAATGATTTTTTTGTACATTCCCAGCTAGTCTTGGAAGTGCTCTTTTAACTTTTCATGCTGCTTGGCCTTGTTCTACCACACGCTTATTTCGATGACCATCTTCTGACAAATGGTGCATACCTCCTCCATCGAGAGGGTTTGATTCTCCCTGGCCAAATGGTTCATGTCCTACTTGACTCTAATCAGCTATTCTCATAGCCACTAAAAATATTCTTCGAGAATGTTCTTCTGTTTCTCCATAGAGGTCAACCAAAGATTGTCAACAATAAGCTATTTGTTTTCTTCTTGTAAGGCCTTGAGTGTCTTGGTGTGTGCATAAGTTTTTGCTTGTTCCATGGAGGCATTCTAATTGGCCTTCTCTTTTTCCTCTACCACCTTTTTATTTTCCACTAGCAATTTGTTGAGTTGGTTAGTCCTAAGGGTGTCCAGCTTGTCCACGGAAATGAATTGAAAGGGATCCCATTGTGCTGCTTGTAGGGTATGAGCCTTTCTTGTAGTCTTGCAACTTCTGCTTCTGTGTGCTTGGCCCTTATTTCTATCATAACCAACATTCCTTTGGTGGAGATGATGTCTGATTGTGCTGCTGTAATATCTTGTGGGATGTCAAACAAGGACATCATTACCTGTCCTATTTGCAGTAATCAATCAAGCACATCCTCATGCTCCACAGGAGTCATTGAGGGATTGGCCAGAGTTCGCGCATCCTGTGCTCCTGTGAAATATATTGGTGGCACAATAGGGATGTTAAAAGATTCCTTGATGTGGTTCATAACCACCTCTATGGCTCCCACTGTGTCTTGGTGCTACATGACCATCACCGTGGCCCCTTCACCAATCTCTAATTGCAACTGAAAGGATGCAACATTCCTTGAAATTTGTTGTGACCAATGACTCTCCTCTCTTCCTGTCAGAATGTACACCTCATCCCTTACATGATCTATAGAGATGATGGGCCATGCAATATCATCAATGATACAAAAGAGATTCGCATCATCATGACTTCCCCAATTAACTATCTCAGCAATGGCCCTGAGATGGCTCATCAACGATTAGTAGTCTTGCGATGGTGGTGGTGGTTGATCTTACTGGCTCATGCTAGGCCCTACTTCTTGCAGTTGATTGGGTCTCATGCTTGGAGGTTGTTTGGGCCCTTCAAGTTGAGTTGCAGTGGGCCCCACTATTTGTGCTTGCTCTTGTTATGGCCCTAGCATCTCACCAGCAATCTTCCTTACAACTAGTGGCTTTAGCTATTTAGCATATGAAGCATTTTGGGCTTTCTTGAGGACATCATTGGTGTATCCTCAAATACCAACATGCTTGCATAGCTTCCTGATGAGACAGGGGAAGGGCAACACAAACTTCCTTGTCCTACATTCTTCAAACCACCTTAAGATCTCCATGAAATATAGATGAGGTAGGTTAGCATTAACCTTTCCCATCAATATCGCACATCCTCTTGCCACATATGTTGAAATTTTGTTTAACTCTTTTATGGGGAAGGTGTGATAAGTTCCAATTTTAAATTATATTTTCTCTTCCAACATTAAATCTCCATAGGTCTTATCTTCTTTATTGTACATCCTATCTAACCAAACCTTCCATGCATCAGCATCAGAGTGAGTGGACAGATGAGCAACCTTTGGCCCTGTATTCAAAAGGTTTAACACTTCCAAAATGGCTTGGATGAAGAAATCAACAAACACACCACAAATGTTAACTATGGTGCCTTATTCTTTATTGTGCTAGAATTGGTACATTTCTCCTAAGTAAGAGGCACCACTTTTGGAGAGGATAAGCTATAATGGAGACCCCTTGAGATGGTTCCTAACAGCCTTAGGAGTGAATTCTATGAAAGGTTTGAAGTTTAATTCCATGATCACTACAGCTGATGTGGACCTTTCACAGATGGCCTGGACACATTTTGGAGGCAACGTGAGGTGTCATCCCTATTTAGGCACTACAATAGCTCCTCCTTCTGCCTATCTTGATTGTACCATGGTAGGGTCTTCTTCTTGATGGATACTGAATGAGTGTTCCTCCTACTCTGCATGTTATTTGGTAGGCATCTATTCTTTACCTCTCCTGGGTTGCTTAAACACACCTTGAGAGGGACCTTCATGTTGTCTATGCTTTGGGGCCATCTACAATCACACAGGGTCAAGCATTAGTAAGGTTTTTTTACCCAAGTTAAGTTATATCTTACTTCTTGCCTTAATGAGTTTGTTTTAATTCTGTGTGATTTTAGAGTTAGGAATTTTTATGGAAATGTTCCCAAATGATTTTTATATTTGGTCCACTTTGCTTAAGTGGTTTCAAAGCTTAATTTCTTGGTATAGGTAAGGAGATGTAATTGTTTGTGGCATATGTTTATTATTATTTTATAGCTAATTACCCTTGATTATGTCCTTTGGGCGATGAAGAATTTTAAAAAAAAATTGGTATACAAATTTGACATGCCCCCTCCCCCATGACTAAGCTAAACACTCCAAGTTTGAGTAGGCTTAGATGGAATGAAAATCAGAGCACCAGCGAGCAAGTTATGGTTAGCGAAGCGAGATGTGCATCAATCGTGAGTCGTAGAAGGAAATTTGAAAAAATTCCCCTGCATGAACAGTTCTAAATGATGTTGATAGGAGTAGGGGCCCCATATATATATATAAGGATGCGATATCGTGTACCTACTAGCAGGGACCCGATATCGCACCAAACTCGATATCGAGGACTTGATATTGCATCCTATCGAAAATGGGGCACTTGTAAATTTACTAAATTTTAATTAAAAAATTTTTGAAAATTTTTGAAACTCCAAGGTATAAAATGAGGATGTGTAGGTCAATGTAAAGGGATCTAGGGCAATACAAACTAGTCCTGAAGGCATAAAAAGTTTAATGGTGTAAAATCTATCAATGAGGATTATGAAGAGTAGGGGAAAAAGGACATGTGTTAGCTTATAGAAATGGTTGAACTTGAAGGATGATAAAGGAAAGAATAACATTGGTAATGCTTAGAGGGTATAAGATGATGTGTGGAAGATGTGTTACAAGTGCAAATTACAAGGGTTATGCAAGTGGGTCCTCCCCAAAGAAGGTTTCTACCTATAATGCCCTTATGTAACCACACCTTAAAATGTCCATAAGCATTAGGAGGGAAAAATGTAATCTACATCAGTTCCACAAAACATACACATGTAGATACCACCATGATGAGATATGAATTCAATGCTATACAAGACACGAGTCATAATTACATGAATAATGAGATGAGGTGAATTGTAGAAGGGATTGCAAAGATTAGGATATGAGGTAACTAACTCAAGGCACAATGAATCTTGAGTGTAGGATATGATTAGTGTGTCATTTGCCCATCACTCCAAAATCAAGACCAAGTCCATTCCTCTGATCAATGACATCACATTGTTTCATCCCATAATGGACAACCAGAAGAGCATAATGACAGCAAGGTGTATGATCACTTGGCATTTCGTTCAAGGGAGGAGTGACTTTTTTGCTTTGCGGCACAAATATTTTGTTTTTTGTTTCTTTGTTCTTTTTTTGTGGCCGCTTTGGCACACTCTCTCTTATCTCTTTTTTTTTTTAATGCATAATTCAGAGAAGCCACCTACCTTCAGGCATGGGTACATGTCTTTCCAATGGGACCCCCTATAATAAGATTATTTTTCATTGATTGAGTGCCTTTTGATTACTCTTACTTCCATTTTTCATTAGATCTACAAGGATCTTAGTACAACCAAGCTGCATGATAACTCCCATAGACGTCACCAAAGAGAATCCACAAGTCCCCTTGATAGCACACCCTAACCATTCCCTTTTGGTCCATCCTTCTTTGCTCTGGGTATGATAACATAAGGTTACTTTAAATTTTAATGATTAAGAATATCATTGTACCCAAAGTAGAACCCCTTATTAATAGAATGGATGGATGGATGTTGTGGACTCTTTGTTCAAATAATTAGTCACCTAAGACTTGACAACATAAAACAATACCTCAACCAACATGAGTGTTTTATTTGTAGATGAGATTACTTATAAAAAGATAAAAAAGACAAAAACACAAAACAATAAATTGAAAAATGAAAAACTAGAAAATAAAAAATTGTAAAATTTAAGAAAATAAAAAATAAAAAATAAAAAATATTTATTAGTCCTACTTGTTAGAATGGAGGGTATCCTCCATAACTAAACAGTTGAGCATGGCGAGGATTAATAAATGAAAAGTTGGAATCCTTGCATGTTGGATGTATTGGGATCCAATCATATTTGAACCACTGGGTGTCTTTTGATGTGGTGGTTGGAATGTACCCCAAGTGGGGTTCACACACTTGATTATAGCAAGCATAGTGGGGAAATTTATAAGATGTAGTCAATTGATAAGTGGTTGACCTACTATGACACTCGTGACCATAAGATGGTATGCAAGGATCGATCTGCCTCCTTTGGTGGCTATATTCATTGGGTCGTATGGTTGTTGGAGTATTGGTTGGTGGCCCAGAGAAAGTAACACAAGGCTTTAGATTCAAGGAGGGAGCTGCACCATAGTGTTGGACTTGTGCTGGGTTGGAAGGTGTGGTGGGCCCAGAATTGTGTTTTCCCTTCTTATAGTCACATCTAAAGAAGGGATGCCTATGATGTTGTGGAGGATTCCCACTGCTATTGATAGTAGCAGCACAAGTAACATTCATGGGTTGGTGCTATGACACAAAACCTTTTGGAACACTTGGTGGCAATGTAGAAGAAGGTGAAGGATGGGAATGTTGAAATTGAGGAGAAGTGTAAGGTATCTGAGGTGGTGGTTGTATTGGAGAGGATATGAGTCGATAATATTGAGGAAAATAATAATCATGTGGTGAGATAGAGGATGTTGACCTGGTTGGAGAAATAGGCTATTCGACTTGATAAGCACTTAGGTTTAGATGGTATGAAGGGTATAACCAATTTGGGGGTGGCCTCCCCCACGACTAGAATTGTTGCCACTATGATTGAACATAGTATCTATGTATGAACTCTAGATGTAACACTCTTCTCCAATGCTTCTGTAAATGTGACAAGATTAGACATTGGCCCTTGGGGTGATCATATAGGCAAATGTTACATTGATACGTATAATTGGCAATTAAGTTCTTATTCTCTTCTACCCTTTTTTTCAAGTGTCTAAGGGTATTTTGTCCTACTTCTTGGTTCATAATGACTCTACCTCCAATAATGTTGGAATATTCTCCACATTTTTTATGCATCCATTCCATCATCTCATTAATCTTTGCCTCAATTTCATCCAATGATTGTAGTACTAGCCAAGATGGTTCCACCTCCTTGAGGTGAGTTGATTTCTCCTCTTCATAATCCTGGGCCCTTCTTGATTTTTGGGCCTATTGAGATTTTTCAGCATTCTGCCATTTAGCCATTTCTCCTTCTTCTTTTGCTACCTATTTGATAAGCTCCTGGAGTTGGTGGGTTTGTAGCTCTAATAGTTGACCTTGAGCATACATCCCTAGGGTCTCCCTTGTTTCATTACAGAGCCCATTTATGATGTGGTATATTAGCCTATACTCAGAGAACTCATGGCCTAGGTAGCTATTTCGTAATGCATAATATCTTTCTAAGGCCATGTCTAAGGGTTCATGTTGTGCTTGTTTCCACTCTTGGATTTCTTTCCTCAAGGCTGACACTCTTGCATAGGTTTGATATCTTTCATTGAAGAGCTCTACCATTGTTGGCCAATGTTGGATTGATTTTGGTTTTAATGACCTATACCATACTTTTTCTTGGCTAAAAAGTGTAAAAGGAAAGAGCTTAAGTTTCTGTCATCCATTATCAATGTTGTTCCATGCAAAAGCATCTTAGAAGGCTTGTAAATGTTGTTGTAGGTCTAAATCATAGTTTCCTAAAAACTTAGGAAATTTGTTTAAGTTAAGCTTGGGTAGATGACTTTCCTTGCGATGCTTGCGGGATATTCAAATAGCCTCTTTTATTTGCATTAGGCTTGTAGTGGATAGTAGGGGCTCATCATCACTAGGTATTTTATTCATTCATGAGTTGGGACAATGTTTTCTTTGTTTATGTTTATAGGAAACCCCTACATCAGATTGGGTACTCCAAACTTCATTTTCATCATCATATAGTTCATTGGTTCTCTAATGAATTGCCTTGCTAGTTGTTGCATTATCATAGTCTTCTCAGAGAGACATTGTATGTGAATTTTTTTGTGACTTAATTGAAATTAATGTTCTTTCCTAAAAGATGTATCGTGAATACTTTGTTACAATGATATTGTAAGATGTAACTAATCTAAATAACTAGCATCGTCCCTAAAAATGATGCCAATGATGAGTGGTGAGGTACGCCTACACTCAACCATATGGATACAAGCATTTCATGCATGATTCGGTCGAACTTCGTAGATGGGCTAATTGTGGTATCTAGATAGTTACTCATTGATTGTAATTCATTATCTTCCCACTTGGACTAGTAATTGCTTTGTCATGTATGGTTTAGTCTAGAGTGAGGTGTATGATGTGTTCCTACACTAATGCTACTCCTAGAGGTGATGGAAAGTAATCTTAGATAAGCTAGGAGAAAAAGGGAGAGAAGGAGTTATACTAAGAGGAGATAGGAATAGAGAGTTTAAGCTGGACTACGTGCAAATCCTAGGTACACATCCTTACACATCTTGGACCTTGTGCATGACCACTACTAGGATTACCAAGTGCAAATCCTAGGTACACTACTGTGTTACCAAGTAGTCACACTTAAATGCTCGTGATTAAGTCATACTTATTCTACATTTAAGGAGCTTAGGGTGGAGAGATATTAACTATGAAAGAAATAAATAACAATAACAATTAAATAATTAAACTAAGTGAATGCTGCAATGATGAAGTAATCTCAATCTTTATTTTTGGTCATGTGTGTGTCCAAGTACATCATACTCAAGTAAAGGATGTCGTACAATTACAATCATCACACTACAGGCATGCACTGGAAGAAAGGGTTGAGAGAAAAAACTGATAAAAAGATCCTATACTAAGCTGACTCCCTAAAAACTAACTAGAAAAGAAGACTCTTGTCCTATGTGCCTTCATGTGTATTTATAGGCTCACACAAGAACCATGATATCACATATCTGATATCACTACTAGATGTGATATTGTGTACCTGATATTGTGCATTTGATATCGTGTGTTTGATATCGTAACCTAATGAATCACGATTCATCAGGCTCCTTCTTGTTCTTGTTCATCACCAAGGTCTTTCCTTGGTGCTGTAGGTTTAAGCAACTCAGGAAAAGAAGCATTCTAAGCCCTCATGAGAACTTCATTGATGTATCCTAAGATTTTGATGCACTTGCATAGTTTTCTGATTAGGAAAGGGAATGAAAGAGTTGGCTTCCCTACCTTCTTTTCTTTGAACCACCTCTGAATTTCCACAAAGTACATTTTGGAAAGACTAGCATTGTAGTAACCCATTAATATTGCACTTTCCTTGGACATGTAGGTTGAGATTCTATTGAGCCCTTAAGTTGGGAAGAGGTGGTATATGTCTATCTTAGAATAAGTCCTTTCTTCTAAAGTCAACTTGTTGTTTGTTTTACTATCTTTGTTATACAGTTTCTCTAGACACAACTTTCTAGTTTCTACATTGGACCTTGCAGATAGATGCACCAAATTGGCCCCCACATTGGTAGATTTAGAGCCTCTATGATTACTTTGACAAAAAAGAAACATTGACTCTATCAATGTTGACTGTGGTACCTTCTTCCTTATTATGCCAAAATTGGTACATCTCATTGAGGTACCATTCCCCACTTTCTAAAAGGATGTGCCATAATGGTGATTTCTAAAGTTGAATTCAAATTGCCATAGGGGAAAACGTCATAAATGGCCTAAAGTTAATTTCCACGATGACCATGGTCAACATGGATTTCTCCTAGATGGCTTCCAAGCATTCTTGGGACAACATGAGGCATTACCCTTGCACTGGAGCCTATGGTTTTGCAACCTCTCCTTCGATCAACTACCCTATAGTAGGAGCCTCTTGATGAATGGTAAATGACTATGTCTCCTATTCTTCATGTTCAGTTGGTAGGCCTTGTTCCCATATCTAGCCTCTGCCACCTCTCAGGCATTTGGCTACACCTTGCAAAGGTTCTTTTCCTCATCTTTTTAGGGCCATCTACAATTAATCAAGGGTCTAATGTTACTAAGGTGTTGTCATTTGTCATTAATAGGTTTATACCTTACTCATGACCTTAGTTCCATTAAGTTCTTTAGCTCATATGATTGTAGAGTTTGAAATATTTCCAGAAAAAATGTCCAAAAAGTGTTAATATTATTTTATGACCAATTGCAATTGGCATCTTTTACCTTATGTATGACTTATCATGATAGTTATGGTTCTTTAGGTGAGAGAATTAAAGGGATTGACATTCATATGATTGATTGTTCATTAAAACACTTAAGGGTTTTAACATTCTTACCCTTATAATACCTTCTAGGTGATAGAAAATTTTGAAATTTTTTTGCAAGTTTTCTATGTAAGCATCCTTACCCAACTAAATTGAATACTTTAGGTTCAACTAGGTTCAAAAACCATTAAAGTTGGAGCAGTATGAAGTAAGATATCACATGTGAAATTTGGTTACATAGAGCTCTGAGTTGAGAGAGAAAATTTCAAACACTCCCCTAGCTGTAAATGATGATAATGGATTCTGGAGCACTGCGAGGGTCCTATATATAGTTTTTATGGACCCAATATTGGATATTCAATGTCAAGGCCAACCTAATATTAGGTAGTTGATATTGGGGTGCACTTAGCATGGAAAGTGAAGCTTTGTGATTGGTTGGAAGGTTTCATGTAAAATCCATAGTTCTAGTGTAAGTGAAAAATCATATTAAGGCACCGAAGGTGTTAGAAGATGGAATCACTGGCATTAAAAGCTTTGAAAGATGCAAGAAAAGGGATATTAAATCCATGGTGTAGAATGAATTAGTTATATGATAAGGGAAAATATTGAATTTATCATTTATGCACTTGGAAGGTTTAAGATAATGTGGTTGTGTCAAACGAGTACAAGTCACAATAGTTACATAAGTGGATCCTCCCCAAAGCAGGCATTAGCCCATAATGCTCTTGTATAGCTACACTTAAAAATGTCCATAAACACCAAAGGGGTTGAATGTAACACATACCTCTGAAAAAAAACACACACGTTAAACCACCAATTTGAGAAAATATCTCTATATTACATAAAACCACAAGTTAGGATTATATAGACAATGAGATGAGATGGACTATGGAAAGGATTATAGGAATTGGAATGTGAGGTGCGTTACCATAGCCATAATGAATCCTTTTGTGTTATTAATGGTTAAATAATCATTAGCCCCTCCTTCCAAGATTCAAAGCAACTCCAAACCATATTCTAGTAACATCACATTATTTTATCACTTCATTTGACAACCATAAGACTACCACAATTGTAAGGAGTAGCATCACTTGGCGTTTTGTCCAAGGAAAGAGCTTATTCATGGCACTTTGTACATTTTTTTTTGGATTGTAAAAAGCCACCAACCTTCAAGCATGGGTAACATGTCTTTCTAGTGAGCTCTTAGAAATTTATTCAATGCTCTTCTATTTTACTCTTACTCCCATTTTTCATTAGATCTACAAGGATATAATTACAACTTAGCAACATGATAGACATACAAAAGTGATCAAAGAGAATCCAAAAATCCCCTTGATGTCACACCCTTCACATTTTGCCTTAGCTCTTCACTTTTCTATTCAGGCACAATGATTATGAATTTATTGTTAGTTTGATGATGAAAATGAATATCATTATGAGTAGGGTAAGAACCTCTTATTAATGGCATGAATTGATGGATGACATGGGCTCACTGTCCAAATAATCAGTCCCTTGTGACTTCACAACATAGAGAAAACCTCACCTTAATGGGATACATGATCATTTTATTCACAAGTGAGATTATTGATAAAGGAAATAAAAATAAAATGTGGAAAAAGTTGAAAAGGATAGGAAAAATTTGTATCAAGAAATATGAAAATGATAAAAAATTGTAAAAAAAGATGAAAAACACCTATTAATTCTGAATGTTAGGATGGGGTGTTTTCCTCATGACTAAGCATTTGATTGTGATAAGAATTAATAAGTGGATATGTAGGCTCCATGCATTTGTGAAATAGTGTTAACCTTTCATTTTCAAACCACTGGGTGTCTCTTGGTTTAGTGGCGGTTGCGTAGACAAGTTGTTATTCACACACTTGGTTGTTGAATGTACAATGGATCAGAGTATGAGTTGTATCAATGTTGCAAATGTTTGATCCATGATTACACGCTTGATCCCTATTAGGTATGCATGGACTTGATTGTCTTCACACAATGCTAGATTCATTGATTCTATTAGGTGGCCTTTGCATAGGATGAGAGGATGTTGGTTGTGAAAGGGAAGGCATTACACTTGATTGACATTATGCTAATTTGGATGATGTGGTATGTCCATGAGTGTTACGCTTATGCATGGGAGCTATCCTAAAGAAAGGACATGTCTGAGATTGTGGTGGGAACCTATTGGCATTAGCATGTCTATGCACATTCATAACATAAGTGGCATTCATTTGTTGATGTTGTGGTGCTAAGCCTTTTTGTGTTACTGGTGATGGCATGTGATGAGGTGAAGCATGAGAGTATTGAGGATAGGATGGAGGATAAGAGGGGTGATGTGGTGATCCTTTAGGAGATGTCACTAGTTGATGATACTTGGGAGATTAATAGTAGCAATTTGAGGTAGAGGACATAGATCTGGTTGGGAAAACATGTTGTTGAACATAATATCCATATAGGTTCGGTTGGTGGTAAGGGTAGGGCTAGTCTAGTGATGGCCTCCCCCATGACTGTGGGTTTCATCACTACAGTTGATGATAGTGTTGAGGCTGGTAATAAGTCCCTCTAGGATAGTACAATTGGTTGTAGGATTGTCTATAATTACCTTATGGAAAAAGTAATTTCTTGGGCATGTGCTTCTATAGGAACTTGGGATTTAATCCAAAAGCCCAATACTCATGTAGATGCAACATGACTAGGCAATGGTCCTTCAAGTCATCATATATATACAGATGTCATGTCTATCATCTTCATCTATGGTTGAGTCTATAGCCTTACTTTTTTCATCCATTTTCCTTATTTACTAATAACTATTCCTAGATGTTTCTTGGTTCTTCTTCCTCCATTTATTGTAATTACCTAGTTTGTTTTGTGTTACCTTCTCCTTACAGTTTCTATGACACTTGTAACTTTTTCATTTATCCACTCCAACATCCTATCAAACTTTTCTTCAAGTTCATTGGTAGACTTCTATATTAACATGGTTTTTTGTAGAATCACCCTATCAAGAGTGACCTCTTTCTCCTTACCATAGACGTGGACCTCCTTCTTTTGAAGAGTTGGATCCCAGGGATATTTCTCAACATTCTCCCATTTGCATAGCTCTTCTTCTTCTTTTTCCATATGCTTGATTAGCTCTCAGATTTGATGGGTTCCTAGTTCATATAATTGACCTAGAGCATACATCCCAAGGGTCACCCTTATTTCATTACAAAGCCCATCAATTATGTGGAAAATTTTATTTTCCTTAGAGAAACCATGGCCTAGGCATCTATTTAGTATGGAATAATATCTACCTAGGGCCATGTCCAAGGGTTCACATTATTCTTGTCTCCATCCTTGGATCTATTTGCTCAGGTTGGACACCCTTGCATAGGTTTGGTACTTTTCATTGAAGAGTTCTAGCATTGTGGACCACTGTCAGATTAAATTTGGTTTTAACAATTTATACCATGCTTTGGCTCTATTAATTAGTGTCTTGGGAAGGACCTTAAGCTTTTGACACTGAATGTTGTGTAAGGTACAGACATCATGGAAGGCTTGCAAATGATGTTGTGGATCTAAATCATAGCCTCCCATAAATTTAGGGATATTATTCATATTAAGTTTGAGTAGGCAGCTTTCTCTACGATGCCTATGGGGTATATTAACTACCTCTATGATCTACATCAAGTTCTTAGTGGCCAACAAGGGTTCATTATCATCAGACATGTTGTGATGAAAATTTCTATTTCTATTTGTTTAGTTGTGGTGATTTTATCTATGTTGAATTTGATGTCTTTGATTTTTCTTGTGGGTTTGATTTCTATTTTTATTTTGACCCCTTAGTGGAGCTTTGTCTATATAACTACATTCATCTTTGTTAGAACTAGACATTGAAGAGGAAGTGGAAGATGAGGAACTTGAAGGGTTACCATGAAGGGTTACCATGGCTTCTATGGTGTTCCCCAAGGTCCCTTGATTTATCTTTTTCAAGTGTTGAGGAGGTCCTATACCTTGAGGCTTGTCCTAGTCTAGGGCATACTTCATCTTCCTTTGGGTTGTCTGCTTTATATGAATGTAGTCTTTGAGTGTCATTAGGGTGCTCATGAACATATGAAACCCCTACAAGGTTGGTTACTCCAATTTTCTTCAACATATATCTCATTAGTTCTCCAATGAATGTTCTTGCTATACAATGCATTATCGCTTGCTTCTGAAAGAGATATCTATTTTAGTTAATGATGTATGTGATTTAATATTTTCTAAAAGATATATCATCAATGTGTTTACAACAATCATGTATAATATATCTAATCTAGATAACTAGTACCATCCCTGGCAATGGTGCCAATGATGAATGGTGAACTACCCCTATGCCCAACCATACGAATCACAAGCATTCACACATGATCCAGTCAAATTCTATTGATGGAACTAGTTGTGCATATAAATCCTTATGCATTGATCATAGTTTACTAACTTCCAACTTGGACTAGTGGTAGCTTTGTCACATATAGTTTAGTCCAGAGTGAGGCATATGATTCTTGATGTTGTCTGGCCCTAAGCTACTCCTAAAGATAATAAAGAGATTAATTAATTAACTTAATTAACAATGTAAAGTAAAGTCTAAAATATCCTATGTGTGATGAGTATTCATTCCTAACCATTTGAACATGCCTTGGACTTTGCTTAACTACCACTAGGATTACCAAGCATACATTAGTAGGCTTACTAAATGATACACTACTGGGTTACTAAGTAATTACGCTTAAGTGCTTGTGATTAGTCATACTTATTTTTATTAATAATAGGAATAATAAAGAGCACTAAATGGAAACATTAAATAATGAAAACAATAAACAATTAGATAATTAAAAGCAATAATAAAGCTAAGTGGATGCTGCAATGATGGAAGTAATCTCGATCTTTATTGCCAGACATGCAACATGTCCAAGTATGTTACACTCAAATAAGGATGTTGTACAATCACTTTACATGACATTGTGGGCATGCACTAGAAACTAAAAAAGATTAAAATAAAAAATCTATGAATCTAACTCTATCTTCTCTATTTCTTCTATTTTTTCTATATCTCAACCATGTTCCCAAGTGTGGTATTTATAGGCATGCACAGAAGAGGTGATTTTGGATGCTTGACATTGGAGATTATGCCCCAATATTGGATACCTGATATCGCAACTTTGATATTGAAGCCATGCAAAGCATGACTTAAAAATATATATTTTGATGCATTAGTATTTTATTATTTTATTATTCTTTGGATTTTTGGGTTTATTCTCTAATTATCTCACTAACTCTTATTGCTTCTAAGATGGGTAGATTGGAAGGATGGTGGTGGCCCATTGTTGGTAATTTATATTTAATTTAGTTATTATTATATCATTCCAATATTTTTGTAATAATGTAAGAATATGATTGATGAAGTGTTGTTAAGTTGATGTGTCGAAGTTGATGTGTCGACTAGGCCATGTATACGGGGCCGCATATATGCAGTCGCATCGATGTGGGCTCGTCGACGTGGCCTTCCATGCATCGACGTGGCCCTATTTACACATAGCCTATTTCAACCTATAAATAAGAGGGCCCTCCACCTCAGTTAGGTACCTTTGGAGTTAGTTGTAGTGAAGCTCTTGCAGTTTGTTTCCATAGCAGATAAAATATTTTCCAAGTGCCCACAGCAGGTGTAAGAAAAGTGATCGACTCTTTATTCAAGCATTGACGTATCTGAGCCCATTGGTGTGATGATAATAAAGATGAACTATTCAAGCATTCCTTGCAGCATTTGGACTTAGCTATTTTATGCATTCAATAGCTTAATATGTTTATGCTTTGTTAATTACTTGTTAATTACTTGAATTTCTATTATTGTTACCTTAATCACTATTGCTCATTCATAGTTTGTAAAGGCCATAAGTACGACCATCTCAAATGTAAATCAAAAACTTGGTAAACCCAATGATGGTTAACATCTGGTAACCTAGAAGTGTTAGGAGATGCTCAGAATGTGCTCGGAAGATGGGATCAGATACTTATGCTAGGAATAGTTAAAATACAAGCTAGGATAATCACAGAATAGATAATAGTTTAGTCCTTACTTTTCATACCTTAATTAGCCACCAAAAAGATAAGTTAAAAACCATAAAAATCATTAGCCTTAATCTCACTTAACCATCGTAATCATAACTTCACATGTGAGATTAGGAGGACAATGACTGTTCTAACCCAAGGTTTCAATGGTTAGAGTCTGGTGTATGTTAAGTGCTTATAGTCTACAGAATTCGATCGAGTCGTGTGTGAATGCCCGTGATTCGTATGGTTGGGCGTAGGGGTACCTAGCCGCTCATCAATGATCTTATCAAGTTATAGTATGGATGAAAGTCATGTCTTACATTTTATGTTTCATTTTTACTCATTTCATGTTCTTTGTGTTTTATGTTTTCATGTTAAAGGCTCAAGGTTAGGCTTATATTTGTAAACCTTTTCATAAAAGGAAAGTTTTGGATGTATGGCATAATGATGTCCTAACTTGTTTAAAATCAAAAATTTGGGCCTACCTTCACTATAAATTTGAAGTAATTTTAGGCATTGATAGAATTATTTGGTTATCTTAACTTCAAAAAGAATTAACTAATGAAATTTTTATTTTAATAAAGCTTAGGAAGTTCTTTACAATTTGGAGAAAGGAAGTACTACAAAAGATATCTACAAGCTAAGGTTATATTATGTTTTTTCTAATCTATCAAAAATGACAATAATTCTAGTAGTGTAAATTTTGAGTAATGATAACTCAAAAATTGTTAAGTTTTTGACAATAACATTTTAGCTAAAAATTCTCATAAATATTAGATTTTAAATAAATTTAATATCATATCAAATAGTTGTGTGATGAGGAAGAAATCATCTAATCATTGACTTTCATTCATTTTTTTAGAAATTAAAGATTCAAAAAATCTACCAAATTATAGAGCTAATTTCTCTCAAAATCCAATAGATATTAAATTGAGATTTTAGCTACATGTATCCACCTATCCTAGCTTTCAAATAAATTTACAATCACTAAAAAACATTGTGAAATATCTAAGATATGATAAAAAATAATGAATATCCCCAATTCTGACTATTCAAGTTTTAAGGTTTAGTAAATGATGAATAATGTTAATGAATTGATGATGAAATAGTTAAATTCTTAGTGAAATTATATTAATTATTTCCTAATACAAATTTTCTAGAGGTGCCTTGAAGATATATATAAGTGACCAATGGAGTAAAGTTTATCTTAAAAATTATAGTCCCAATGAAAAAAAAACCTTTATATATATATATATATATATGGATTGAAATCAAAATAACATTATAGTTGCCCATAAATCTAGAAATTTCCTATATTTACCAAAATAAACTCATATTGTATGATAAAAACACACAAAAAAATCATCTTCTACTCTAAAAAGCCAACAATCCCTCAAAGTGGAAGGTAATCTTCATTCTTTATCTTTGCTTTATCCTTTTTCTATATTGTTTTGAACTCCTATAGATTCATTGAGGCACTTGATCCTATAAGAAAAAAGATATTTTTATAAGTTAAGTTGCTCTTGTGAATGGGTTTGATGGTCCTTTTTTCTACTTCTTCCTTGATGAAATAGTACTTGATGTCTATGTGTTTAGATTTTTTGTGATGCACATAGTCTTGGGATAATTGAATTACTAATGCATTATCACTATAAAAATTTTTAGGGAGATCAACTTTGAATCCTAAATATGAGAGAGTTTATTTAGCTAGATTATGTATTTGAGACATTTAGTCATGTCAATAAATTATGCTTCATAAGAGGATAAGTTGAGGAATGATTGTTTCTTTGATTTATAATATATTGGACCTTTTCCATGCATAATGAGAGTTCTTACTATGAATTTTTTTCATTGTTCTTTCATGCCCAATTAATGTTTGAATATGTTAGAAGCTTATTTTTTTGTTTACTGAATTGAATCCTAAAGTTGCAAGTTCTATTTACGTACTTAAGGAGATGCATAAGTGCTTGCATGTGAGATTGTCTTGGCTCTTACATGAATCTACATAAGTATGATGTTGCATATTTTAAATCTAGTTTGTTGTAGCAAAGAAATTGCAGTGATCCCATCATGGTTTTATACATGATAGTATCTATGAGAGGAGTCTTATCTTTGCTAGTTAACTTTAAATGATATGGCAAAGGATTGTTGACTAGCTTATCATTCTTTAGATTAAATTTTTCAATAATGAGGTTTGAATATTTGGTTTGATGAATCTTCATTCTCTTCTTATCCTAGTTCACTTCAATTCCTAGGAAGTAGTTTAGTTATTCAAGATACTTCATTTCGAATATAGTTTTTTTGTCATTCTTAAAATCTTTTGCTAGCCTTTTATTAGTGGTAATAAAGATAATGTCATCTATATATATAATGATATGATGATGAATCCATTTTCACCTTTATTGAAATATAGTGTTAATTTAAACATGCAATTTTAATATTTTTTTCTAGTGAGATAGTCATTAATTCTTAGGAACCAAGTTCTAGGTGCTTACTTTAGGTTATATAGAGCTTTGTTGAGTTTTCATACTTTGTTCTCCTTTCCTTTGATGACATAACCTTTGGGATCTTAGATGTATATTTTTTCTTTTATGAATCTATTTAGAAATAGTAAGTTTACATCCATTTGTTAAACCTTTAGATCTTTATTTGATGCTATGGAGAGAATGAGCTTGATGGTTTCAAATTTTGCCATTGGTACAAAGACTTCTGCATAGTCAATGTGTTTCTTTTATTTAAATCCTCTTACAAGAAGTCTTGCTTTATCATTTCATTGTACTTTGTTTTATATAGTCACTTGTAATCAATAAGTTTTTTATCTTTTGGTTTGTCCACTAATTCCCATGTATTATTTCTTAGGAGGACATTGCAGTCTTTGTCCATAGCTTCTTTCTAGTCTCTTAGTTTCTTGGCTTCATTGATATTAGTTGCCTCACTTAAGATTGCTAAATATGTCATATTTGTAATACTGTGAGATTTTGTTGTTCTTCTTTTAAAATTTGTGTCTAGCATTTGAGTGTGAGGATGGTNCGTTCTTCTTTTAAAATTTGTGTCTAGCATTTGAGTGTGAGGATGGTCTCTTTTAATCTAAGATTTTGAACTTTGATATGTGTCTAATTTATCTTGTTATTTAAAAAACAATCACTTGTACTAAACTTTGTCTTATCCAAATTACTATCTTTTGAAACATGTTATTTTTTATTCATTGGGTTGTAGCACTAATATCCACTAGTGTGAGAATCATAACCATCAGTGAATTATTTTGGGGTCTTTA
The DNA here is from genome assembly GCA_015680685.1 of Gnetum montanum. Classification (NCBI taxonomy): domain Eukaryota; kingdom Viridiplantae; phylum Streptophyta; class Gnetopsida; order Gnetales; family Gnetaceae; genus Gnetum; species Gnetum montanum. The sequence continues at coordinate 396,760 of MNCI01037593.1, forward strand.
CATAACAATGCCAACTAAATATTCTCATATGACTCTAGTTAGGAATTTTACTATATAGAACTTTCTATGGAGATATGTCTTCATTACTTTTGGTGATGATTCGATTAGAAATGTAATAAGAAGCTCTGATGCCCATACTCCAGTATTGGTTAGGAAGTGAGACATGCTTTAGTAAGAAGCTTTTCATGTCTTATATTATTTAATTCTTTCTTTTAGCTACTCCATTTAATGGTGGGCTATATGTACATATGGTCTAATTAAATATACCATTTTGTTTACAGAACTTATCAAATTCTTTATTTATGAAATCACCTCCTTTATTTGATCTGATGGCATTAACCTTAATATTCATGGAGTTTTTAATTATTTTGTAAAATGTTTTAAAGTATTTGATAGTTTCATCATTTTGCTTCAAATTGTAAGTCCAAGTGTACCTTGAGTAGTCATCTACTATGACCATGAAATAATTTGTCAGTCTTATTAAAATAGTGGGCATTGATCCAACTAGATCTATATGTAGAAGATCAAATGGTGTTTCCTTCTTTATCATGTAAGAGTTGTGAGGAAAATTAGTTTGCTTTCCTTGTATGGAAGTCTCACATTTATTTGGAGAAATATCTAAAATTTTTATTTCTATATATTTTTCTTCTTTGAATCAGATTTGAATTTTGTGATAGGAGATGTGACCAAGCCTTCCATGTAGAAGTCTAGACTTGTTGAAATTCTCATTATCCTTTTCCTTGACTTCATCTTTGTTTGAGATTCGATTACCTTCTATTGTGAGGACATGCTTTTCTTGAGTAGTATGATTACTTATGATGTCTTCTTTTTCATTAAGATAGTTACATTCAAGAAAATATAATATATTATTCAAGACTTTAATTTTCACAATTTCTTCACCATTGGATTTGTTGATAACGCAGAAATCACTCTTGAAACTAATACTATTTCCTCCATTAAGGACTTTTTCAACAAAGATGAGAAGGTTAGAAAGATTAAGAACATAATACACATTGGAAATGGTGACTTTGTGTCCATTGTTTAATTTAACTACACAATCTCCTATTCCTTCTATGACTAAGTATTTTTAATCTCCAATTTTGATATTGCCAAGACTATTGTCTACTTTGTAATTTTGAAGATAATTTTTATAGGGTGTCATGTGATTGGAGCATCTACTATCTACAATCCAAGAATGTTACCACATTTCTTTAATCGAATTGAAGGTTGTATACTTTCTTGGCCCTTCTTCTTGAGTACCCTTTTGAGATGATGAAGGAGTATCTTGTCTTATTTGTTAAGTTTGTCCATGTATTATTTCAAAACTAATTATAGTACAACATTGGTTGATGGTATGACCTTTTCTTTTGTAGAAGTTGCAATATGGTATTGAGTCTTGATCTACCTCTTCCTCTCGCTAAATCTCTTTCTTTTGTATTTTAACTAGCATTTCCTTGTAATTTTGTTTCTTAATCTTTATTATGATAATTGAATCTTTTTTCCCTCTAAGTCTTCCTTATCTATCTCTTCCTCTTTGGATAGTTATCTAGGCTAGATTATCTTCACTAGATTGTTTGTTATTCTTCATAATTTGCAAGGTTCTAACTTGAGCAACTAATTCATTAATACTAAACATGTTGAAGTATTTTGAAAGAGTAATGTTTTCCATCATGTTTTCAAAACTTGAATCTATATAGAGAGTTTAAACAACTTTCTAAACCTTTTTCTATGTTGTTATATCCACAACCATATTCATCTATTTTTGGTAACCTATAAAACATTCTAATAAAGAAGTCTTTGACACTTTCATTTCTCCATATTTTTAGAGTATCAAATTTTTCTTTGTAGATCAGTTACTACAATTTTTGATTTTCTAAGCTTTTCCTATATTCTAACTGGAGATTATCTCACACTTATTTGGCAACAATATGAAGATTGTATATGCTATAATAACTTGTAAGATACTAAACAATAGCATCATGAGGGTCAAATTGTTATTCTTTTTTCTTGTTTCATATTCTTTGATTTCTAATCTCATGAAATCTTCAAAATCATGGATGAATTTGAAACCTATTTCAACTATATTCTAATAGTCATTATGTTCAAGGAGGCCTGTCGTCATTCTTGTTTATATGTTGAAGTCTTGAGAGCCATCAAAAATGATGGAGCATCTATCTATATCTTCTATGCTCATTTTTATAGGTGAACTTAACACTTAAATACCGAGTGAAGGAATTTCATGTAGTGATAGCATTATGAGGTTATTTTGGCTTTACAATGAATCAACTAATAAAATTTCTAATTTTGGAAAGCTTAAGAAGTCTCTATAGTTTGGAAAAAAGAAGTACTACAAAAGATATCTAAAATTTGATCTTGTGTTATGTTCTTTTTAATATATAAAAAGTCATAAGAATTCTAGTAGTGCAAATTTGAAAGATGATAACTCAAAAGTTAAGTTTATGTTACTACAATTTTAAATAAACATTTTAATAGATATTATCTTTTAAATAAATCTAATATCACATCAAATCATAATGCGATAAGGAAGAAATTATCTAATTGTTGATTATCATTCATTCTAATAAAAATTTAAGATTCAAAAAATATGAAAAATCATAGAGATAATTTCTTCCAAACAATAATGGATATTAAATTGGGATTTTAGTATCACATAGGCACTTGTTCTAGATTTCTAATAAATCTAGAATCATAAAAAGATGCTATGAAATGACTAAGATATAATCAAAATAGTGGATGTTCCTAATTTTGACTATTCAACATTCAAGATTAAGTAAATAGTGATGAATGATGTTGATGAATAGATGAATTAATAAAAGATTGATGAATTGATGATATAATAGTCAAATTATTACTAAAATTATATTAATGATTCCCTAATATGAATTTCCAATAGATGCCTTGGATATGTATAGGTAACAAGTTAGGCAAAGTTTACTAAAAATAATACAATATAGCTCCAATGAAAAAACAAATCTTAAAAATTATATACATATATATGGATTGGGGCTAAAATAACATTAAAAATACCCATAAATTTAAAAAATTCCTATATGTTATTAAAATATACCCCTATTATATAATAAAAACAAAAAGGGTTATTGTCTTCTACTCTGAAAGCCAACAAAATTGAGGTCTCCCCTCATAACTCATAGAGAATGACATTCATTTCTTATTTTATTATTATTCATTTCAAGTATGAAGGGTTTAAAGGAGCATCAAGGAGAAGTTTCCCTTTTCCTATTTTTTTCACAATTCTCACATTTTTGTAGATCTCTACAAAATCTCTTAGATCTTTCACAAGTTTTCTTAATCTTACTATCTTAATCTTTCATTCTCACAATATCTCTTAAAATCTCATACAATTCACATTCAATCTACATCAAAGATCAAGATCTTCATCATATTTATTTGATCAAGCATCAAAGATCTTAAAGATAAGTTCAAAGTTGATAGATTTGATATCAAAGATGTTTAAAGCTTCATATTTCATATTCATTATCATATTCAAAGTTTTATTTCTATGCATCTTTAATTGGAGTAAGCTGCACATGCATATTATGTTTTAGATCCTATAGGAATTTTCATCATTTGTATATAATTATTACTAGATCCATGTTCTTCTCATAATTTATTTTAAATTGATTTTAAATTCCATGAAAAAAAACTTAGGATCATCCAAATTGATCTAATAAAACATAAGCTTTTTCATTTCGCTCAACAAAAATTTCCATGATCTTTAATGATATTGATTTCCACTGAATCACTTGCAAGCATTGCAACGATGCTAATTGATATATTCAAACTTTCAAAAGATGCTAAGCATCTTGATCCTTATTGCTTCAAGCAATAACTAGTGGTATCTACATTTTTTAGTTGAGAGAATAGATGTGTTAACACTGCTCAAGTGATAAAAATCAATAAGATATCAATTCCTACTACATTGATTGATTTCCAATGGTAACATTAACTTTTGAAGAATTCAAAGCTTCCATGCATACTCTAATAGGTCTAAAAGCATGTTATAGATTTAATTTGGGTTTATTTAAATTGTTCTTTTATTCTATCTTTGGCATTGGAAACCCATTCTTGGATGATGTGGGATTATTATAATATTTCTCACTAATTTGAACTCATTAGTTAATCATTGAACCCTCTTGTGGATACATGTGACCATTGATGATGAATTTAGGAAGAATTCAAAACTAGTATAGTTTCAGATTGTAAGAAATAGAATCTCAAAAGTAGATTGTTATTCTTAGAATTTCCCAAATCCTATATTGTGCCTATAAAATACTTTGCTTGCTTGGCTCTCTTAACATCAATTTTATATATATATATATATTCTCTCTCTCTCTCTCTCTCTCGCTCTCGCATAGAGCAAATCTCTTAAGGTTTTTGGATTTAAACTTGTTTCTTCTTGATGGAGCTTTTCTTTCATTTGATCTCTCAAGATAGATGAAATGTTCTTTTTTACATAAACTTTCTTTCACTAATTTCTATTTAAATGTACCTTTCATAGTTATTTGTCTCTCATTATTCTAATTGTTGTTCATTGTTCTTAAACCCATAAATCATCTTTTTCTGTAATTTTAATTTCACTTTCCATCCTTTCCAGTGTTTACATCTTCTTCATATAGTGGTGGTGGCGGTGGCATCATTAGATATTACAATTCACGTTGTGATGGATTTAGGGATTATGATTGAACTTGGGATAGAAGTTTGGCATGTTATGTGAAATTGAATGATGTAAGAAACATTTGATGAAAATGGTAATAACCAATGATGGTAGTTAGAAAATATTTCAAGTATATATGAGCACATTCAAAGTGTTCAAAAGCTAGGGAAAAAATTAGGTTGTTAATATTAATTAGTCAATTAGTAGTTGACACTGGAGTTGGTCCATCAGTTTAGTGACATGAAATTAGTATTAGTAGCTACAAATGACAATTACAATTCATTAAGTAACATGTTTTCTAGAAAGGAAATTCGTACTGGAATGGCTAGTTAGCCATAGTAAGTTGATGTTGATGATTCATCATTCTGGTGACATGAAATTAATATTAGAAGTTAGGTAATGGTGATGAACTAGGAATTTAGGTTAGTTGTAGGATTGATACTTGTCATAAACCTAACCAAATAGCTATAATTTTATGAGGGTGGTCTAGAGAGATGAAGTTCCCAACCAAGAGGTCTTAATGACTAGTTTAAGTTAGTATCAATCTTATACTTATTCTAACATTTGATGCTAGAAATCTCATAGGAATATCATAGGTAATGCAAATCATGGGTTAATGGTATGAAATAATAGTAATGTTAATGGTAATGATTAATGGTAAAGTTAATGGTATTTGCTATTGGTTCTAACAACATGCTTACAACATGAGCCCCATCTTCTAGTTATATTCGAAGGAGCTTCAACATGGTTTTCCTTAAATGTAAAGACATTCTAATCCTTCTTGCATGTGTTTCATGCTTTGGAGGTGAATAAGGAGGAGCTAGAAGAACTATTAACATTAGATGTCAAGATTATACCATTATGTATTTTATTTTATATTTTCATCATCTAATGGATTTGTATTTTGGCCATGAATATGGAATTTCAATGAAAACTTGATATTCTATTGTAATGAGACATAAGTAAACATTAATATGTTAAATGTGGATTTCTAAGTGGCTTCTAAGTTATTATGTTTCCAAGTTATTTATTTATCTTATATGATTTTATAAGTATTTAAGTTGCTTAAGAGTTTATTAAACAATTAATTTTATTCCTCACATACCTCATGTATGGTACAATTTAATTATTTTTTAAGTATGATTTTAAGGATGTGATAGCTTGGTATTAAAGCATGATTTAATATTTCTATTAAAGTTTATTAGTTTTTAATATATTGCACCAAGGAGATCAAGGAGGGACAATGAGAAAAGTGGAACTAGTAGATCAAATTAGGACCAAGTGTTGTAACAATTATTTTAGATCCTTACAAACATGATGAACAATGGTATCAACAATGTTTGTAATGATGGTAACAACCATGGAGGTGTTAATGATGGTGGCAAGTCAATGGAACAAATTTCAAAGCTAAGCCATTTAACTTTTAAGTATCATGATGATCCATCAGTGGCATGTAAGTGGCTTGAAGAGATGGAAAAAGCTATTGAAGTGTTATCATTAACTCTAAAGACAAGATTGGCTACTTACTAACTGTGAGGAGTAACAAGTTAATGGTGGAATAATTTGCTTCATGTAAGGGGTTCAAATGTAGAAATTGTCTCATGAGATACTTTCAAATATGAGTTTGAGGGTCATTTTATTATTAAGGCATACTAGGAAAAAAAGAGGGAGGAATTTTATTACTTGAAATAAGGTGACATGACTATGCACAAGGATGATACTAAGTTCAATGAGCTAGTGGAATATATACCATATATATTAGATGATGAGTAGGCATGGATGAGGAGGTTTTTTAAGGGATTAAATCCTTTGATCAAGTATCACTTAGCTACATTAAAGTTTTGGAATTAAGAAGAATATCATTTATATACTTTAGGAATTAAGCAAGAGCAAGTGAAGGAAGCTACTCAAGTTGAAGTTTCTAAGATGGACTATAAAAAGGGATCTTCAACCATGGCTATAAGTAATAAAGAAGAATCTCCATGCATGGAGATGGTAGAGTAATAAATTATTAGACAACTTTCTTCTTAGATTTCAATAGTGAATAATCAAAGAAGGGTGAAACCTAGACACTTAAGAGCTTAATGTCCAAAGAGATAAAAAAAGAAATCCTCTCAAACCCTATAAGCTTATGCTAGTGTTTAACAAACAACTAATGGAAGAGGATAGTGCTACAGCCTTTTGGAGGCTCAAGAAGAACTTGAGTGCAAAAAAAAGAAAGCATTAGGTGGGTTCTTGTTCTTATATTTAAAGATAAAGATTCCTTTAAGGGTGTGAGTGTGTAAAACCTTGGTGTCTAGAACCTAAGATCTTTGCTTAGTTATTTGTTTTCTTATGCTTGGTGCATTAGCGTAAATTTGTATTTTAAGATAATATGATATAATATCCTATTAATTAAATGTCCAAATAGACCAATGCAAGAAAAAATATAAATTTAATTAAACATAAAAGTAAATAACCAAGTGTAATATATAATCAACTACACACATCATAAGCTTAATGTAAAACCTCATGTACCATGACCAATCATATTAGTGCACATATGATTTATAGAAGAAAAGTATTTTATCGTATAATTCCACCTTAACAATGAGGTGTTAACCTAATGCTAAGATTCTTGATCTGAAATCTCCAAATCATGGGTTCAATTCTAGTGGGTAATGTTAAGTTATAAAAGGGAGACGTAGGTGGCATATCTTACTATTATGATATGCTTTTACTTTTACTATATATCTTTTCCTGTACACATTTTACATGGTTAACTTATATGCACTAGAAATTTAAGTGTTGCTATTGTTCTCATTGGATTCTCCTTCTTCGGGATCCGTGCCTTCATCTGGACCATCAGAAGAGGAGACAACATGCCAACTATAATGATAGGCACATTCATGCCACTTTACACACCACATGCCACCTTCTTAAAAGAAGTGTCGAAATGATGTGTCATAATTGTATGGTTCAAGCATGGATGGATAGATATGATTTTGTTGGAAATTTGTAATAATATCAGTTACTGTAGTAGTGAGAACATCATGGTACCAAGCCAACTACCATGGATGGTGCCAATCGGTCTGTCTGCTGAGATTGGTTGTTAGGAAGTAGGAAAGATTAGTATATTTGAATGCAAAGTAGTCCATTGTATCCAGACTAGTGAAGTATTGGAAATCCCCATGAGGTGAAGCATGAAATATTTTGATAATGGCTAGAGGATAGTGTTTTGGATAGTGTTTAGGTTTATGACTGTAGAGAGACCACCATTGCCAGAAAGGATGACTATTCTCAAGAAGATTCAAAAGTAAGTTAAAATCAATCTAATAAAAATGATAGTCAAAGGATTTATACCTTAGTCAGTGTAATAGGTTATCACCTATATGACATTCATTCACAAACTAGTTCACACGAAGATTAGTTTTAATATGTACAGGTGGATATATTTCTTTAATATAAGGATTGGGATGCCCATAATAGGTATAAGAAATATGAGGCATAATATTTTGGACATAAGTAGTATTGGCATAACATTCCTAATCATTCTAGTACTTACTATAAATATGAGATATTTGAGCCTGGGAGAGATACAGGTGGGTAGTTGGACAAGAAAGGACTCTCTAACTTGAACAAAGCTCTGATCCTTCATTCAAGAATAATTTTGCAAAGCAAAACATATTAGTATTGAAATTCACATGTTACATATTCTACTAAATTATTTTCCTTCCCACTGAGGTATTGCATTTTATAAGAAAAATTAGCTAAATACAAAGACCATCTGATAAGTCTAGTGTGGGCAAGCTTATTTAGATGTTTAGTCTGGAGATACTTATCAAAATACTTTAAATCAGATCTTATGAGGAATTCTTTTTCTTGTAAGAATAACCTAAATTTCTCAATTCCTCATATGATGGCAAGTAATTCTTTGTGTGTAGAATGGTAGTTCTTTTCTGCATTGTTGAATTTTCCATTGGTGTATCTACAGACATATGTAACCCCTTGGAGGTCTTCTTTCAACATAGCACCCCAAAATTCATCAAAGGCGTCTGTTTCTAGAATTAAAGTGCCATTGGTTGGAAGTTGGAGATATGGCAAGTTGGTGCATTAATCTTTTAATCTTTGGACATCTTCTATGTGTTTTGTTGTCCATGGACCTGCATCTTGAGTTAGTTCCTTATTTAAGAGTTTCCTATCCCTAGCTAGATCTTTATAAAAACCAGAGAGATAGTTCAAGAAACCTAAGAAGTGTTGTAGTTGGGTTTTTTATTTTATCACATCTAGAAATTTAGCAATATCCTTAAGGATTTGTTCTTATAATGTGATTTTCCATTCTTAATTACTACTCCTAGAAAACTTACTTCATCGATGGCTATCTACATTTTTTTATCAAAAGGAGACAAGACTATGCCATTTTGATCCACAAGTTGATAGAATATTTCTAGGTGTTGGAGATGATCTATCATAGATTTAGACATAACTAAAATATTGTCTATATATACAAGAATAAATGGATAATTTTTGAATATTACATCCATATGGCTTTGAAAAATAGATGGTGCAGTTTTTATACCAAATGGTAAAACTATCCATTCATAGAGTCCTTGTGGGACTGTGAAAGTAGTTTTCCACCTATCTTTAGGGTATACCTATATTTTCCAAAAGCTAGATTTTAAATCAAATTTTGAATGTATATGTGTCCCTTGTAGTTGTTGGAAGAGGTCATCCTTACTCAAGATTAGATGTTGCATTGATTTGATAATAGCATTTAATGGTTTGTAATTAATGACTAACCTCTTTTTTCCTCGTACTAATTCAGAATGCTTGTTGAGATAGAACACTACACAAGAAAACATGCTTGTACTAGTTTGTATTAAACCTTTTTCTAAAAGTTGTTTGATTGCTTGAGCATATTCTTCTTTTAATTTTGGGGACATACCTATGTGATGCGCTTTGGCTTATGGTGTTATCCGATCTAGGAGTTCAATGCGACACCAATGTTTCTTCTTATGTCTAAAAGTAGTAGGATCATCATTGGCTACAAATAATAACTTTTGTTTAATGGCATTGAACTCATTGGAGTGTTTTTGGACCTGATTAATTATCCATTTTGTTTTTGGGATTTTGTATTTTTGTTTTTCAAACCTATTAGTAAGATGATGCACTCTAGGAAATTCATATAATCCTAAATATACTTTTTGATGACCTATTGTGTAAGGTTCTAATAAAGCTAAATTATCAACTCCTATAACCATGTCATAAGAAAGCTAGTCAATTGCATGTACTTGAAAAGGTATGAAAAATTTGTTAGGCATTAAAAGAGGAAGGTTAAACATTTTAGAAATAGGTTTTTTGGTTTTATTAAAGCTTATTATAAATTTTGATCTTTCTTTCCATAGGAAAGAAGGTATAACAAATTCTTTAGCTAGACTTACTTCAACACCTGAATCTATTAACGCATCTATATGATAAGGCTTAAAACCTAGTAACTTAATCGAAAAAGTGCAAAGAGGTATTTTTACTTAGCTTTCCCTATTTTGATTAATGCATATTGTATTAATTTGTGATGATTCTTTGAGATAATCCAATTGTATTTCTTTTGCTTCTTCTTCTTGGAGTTTATCTATTTCTTTTTGAGCCATATCCATGAATGTTTGTAACTAATAAATCCTATCTTGTCTGACCATAGACATTGCTAGCCTATTTTATTTTTTTTGGTTGGTGATCCTTTTCTTCTTCTTTTAGTCATTCTTCTAGGGTTTCTACATGCTCTATGTCAGAGACTTCTAGTTGGCTATTTTATGATGGTTGTATTTCTTTTAAATACTTTTTGAAGGCTTTTACCTCTGATCTTTTCTCTTTAACCTATTTGTCTAAGGATATGTACTTTAATTTTTTTTAATCTACCTAACTCTACTTCTAATAATTCTAATTACGTTTGTATCTAGTCTATTTGTTTCAGATGTCTAGAATTGGATGTGGATGCCATATTCATGTTGCAGTAGTAGACATTGTCATCTAAAGAATCAGAATGTGCTTGGTCTAGGTAAGAGGCATTAGAATATGGCAACGACAATCCCCTCCTATCAGAAAAAGAGTCATGGTTGGATAGATCAAATGGACACATATCTTCATGTGGCTTATAAGGGATGGTAGAGGTTTCGGGATTAGAGATCCATTCGAAATGGGTTTCTCTAATATTTTGTTTAGTGATAAAATGAACTTTCTTTTTATCACAGTCTTGGTGAGGACATTTTGGTGCATAATGTGACCACCACAAATGAAACATTTAACCTCTTTTGGAGATAGATCTTTAGAACAATCACAAAAATAACCAAGGTATTTGCAAATATGCCGAGATGGTTGAGGAGGTTTCCTATGCCATTGTTTGTGAGGCTTAAAGTGAGAAGAAGAGGTACATGTATGACATTTCTTTTTGGTTTTCTTTTGTCTTTATATTTATATTTTTCTTTTGGACATAAAGTTAAACAAAAATCTTTACCTAATTTTGTACTAAGATTTTGGACTAGATTTTGTGTCTATTGTGCATAGCAAAGTTCTCTATTTGTTTGCTCTAGAAATTGACAAATTTGTCCAAAACTCGTGTTTGATATATGTATATTTTTTTTTTCAATTCTGCCATATATGTATTACAGAATGGTTGTGGAAGGAATCCTAGAAGATGTTCTTTGGCTGCTACCTCATGTGTTAGTTTTCCATAGTAATACCATTGCTCTATAGCATCTAAGAATTCAGGTAAATCTTGAATTTTAAGTAAATGTACTTTAAAATATTGATCCCTATAATCTTCTTCAAGATTGCCTTTATGACCTATGAATTCTTTGATTATGGCATTAAGAAAAATAACTGGTGGTTGAGTAACAAGCCTCTACTTAATATGAATAGGAATGTGGTTCCACCATTTCCTAAGACTACCCTTAAAATTATATGTAGTGTTTATTATTACTTGATTAGTAGATTTTTTTGCTAAATATATTTGAATAGTTTAATATTCTTGTATTGCATCTATTACATGCTAATGTTGTTTTAAGGTTTTATCATCCATAGTGAATATAGGTTGTTGGTCACCAGCTTTCCTAGTTTGCGTAAACATTGCTTCATGAGCTTCTTATACTTGTTCATTTGCTTTAGATAACAAGAGATCCTCTTCTACTTGTCTGTCAGTTAAATGAGAGGTTTTTGATTCCCCCTCATTCATATCTATATGTAGTTTCCCCCTTCCCTTTTCCTACTTTTGTTGTTGTTGTTGTTTTCTAAATACTTCTCTTTCATGATTTGTAATTGCAGGAGCTAATGTAGGGAATGAGAGATTAGGAATTAATGGTGGAGCTGATGGTTTAGGTTTGGATGTAGGTTGTGTTGCACTACTACTAGAATGCGTAATTTTTTCTAATTTCCTATATAATAATCCAGTATTCAAGTTTGTATCTACATATTTTCTAATAAACTCATTTGTGTTTTATTACTATATACTAGATCATTCAACATTGTATTAGCCTAGTTTTGTAGATGAACAACATCTACAGGAATAGATGAGGATTTTTTTGTTTGTAACATATAAATGTATTCGTTTGGACTTGTTGTTCTTGAAGATCCTAACTGTTCTCCTAATTGTCATTATATCAAATCATATTTCTTTTTCTCTTCCCTTTCTAGTGAAGCCATTTTTTCTTGATATTGCTAAGAAACCTTATCATCTAGTTTTCCTTTGTTCATTTCCATCCTAAATATCTTTAATAAGACATCAGATTCAGTACAGTGGTACTGATGATCAACTTGCTTTAGGATTTTGTGTTGACAAGATGGATCTCCAGTGGACTAAATAGAAGGTGTGATTGAAGCTCTAATTGATTCATCAGTAGAACTATCAAGATCTAGCTCTACTATCTTAGCCTTAGTTTTTTTTCTATTTTAAGTTTACCATTTCTTCTTATAGAGATTTTGTGTGTTGCATTAACAAGGCTAACTATTGTTGTAAAGCTAGAAGACTTTGTTTTAGATCTAGTACTTCTATACTGGAAGAACTTTGAGCTTTTGGTTCTTGATCTAGATGTTGTTCTTTAATCACTAAAGGTTTTCACTTACTAAATATTTTTTTATGTTTTTGGTGCCAGTGATCTAAAGGATCTGTGTCGGTGAACTTTGGAGGTAGAAGATTAACCTTATATTGCCATTTTGGATTGGAAAACCATGTAGGCCTAATAATCTTGAAATAAGATTCTATGGGATTTGATAGATCAGGATATTGCGAATGTATCAACAAATCATGTGTATCAATTTCTACTCCATAATCAATATTTGTAGAACTAACCTGCATTTTCTGTTCATTGAAAGGATAAAGTATTTTTATGGCTATAGTACTAAACAGTTTAAGAATCAATCTAGTAGATATAGTAGCATAAATGGATTGAGGAATCGTTTCTACTAGAAGATATACTATAACCATTAAAGATTTAAAAATATGTGGATCATGTAAGGATAATGTAAAGTTGAGAATTGTTACTATGATCACATTTGTGGCATGTGTACCTTTTGCCTATGTGATTATAGCATCTTCAAAGGTTTTGAATCTATGATCTATAACAGCTATCCAATATGGTGCACTAAGTCTGTAATTGAAGTGTGGATCTATATGAATTGCTAATTCAGCTAAATGGATGTAGTTATATCCTCGTTCTTTCCATGTCTTGACTTCAAATTCATTAAAAAATGATAAAGCTATAGGAGGTAGACCTGTACTAGAGATTTCTAAATCGCACTAAGATAAATGCATTTCTTTCCATGTTTCAATGACTTTTAAGCTAAAAGGAGCATATATTTCATAACATTTAGGGACTGGTAATGGAGTGGAACCATTCGAAGTAGAACAAAATTCAGAAATGCGATGAAAGTAATTGGAAACTATCATTTGTGCTAGATCTACCATTGCTGACAAAATTGTGCTGCTTACTTACTGCCTCACTCCACTACTTACTAACGCTTATCCTTTGACTTTTGCTATGTGACTTACTTCGGTGATTCTGTATCAACACCATGCTAATTTCAATAATATCACTGTAAAACAATTATAAAAACTAGGGCAATCCCCCCCATCAAAAAAGATAATTCTATTAGATGAACTAAATAGAACTAGGGCTCCGATACCACTCTCAGAGTTACACTTGGAAGCTTTGCGAAAGACTCTACTCAACATGGTTAAACGTCAGAATACTCAAGAAATACATTCAAACCAATGTCTATTATTTTCTTTACACTGTGTGCAAGGTTAATAAGAATGCTTCAAAGGCATACTACGCAGCTCTTTGAGTTATCTATGTTAACATAACAAGGATTACAGAAGCAGGATTACTTTCAAAGGTGCACTACATAGCACTTTGAGATGTCTCTGCTTACAAATTACATAAGCAAGAATTCTTTTAAATTGTAGGATCTTTTAGAACATAATTTTGATTCTAATTATTGTAGATAGTACAAGTTCAAAGTATAATTACAAAATATTAGCAATACAACATTAATAATGAGTATAGAAAAAGTTGTAAAAATGAATGAAAGAAAAAGATGAGATGTTTTCCTTCATACTTTCAATTAATAAAGATGATTAAATATGTTACAAATGATTCCTTTTGTAGCAAGTTAGCCCTTAATCAAACTTCATACTTTACATTCACTACCATTAAAAATTTCAATGAGGATTACATTAATAAAAATAACACATAATTTTTTTAACATATCTTTAATCCTCTAAAAATAACATTTGACTGTCTAAAAATTATTGTTATAACTATAAAAATAATATATTAATTTAGAAATGTAAGGTATAATTGAAGTCAACAACATAATATTTGTCTTTGCATCTCTAACAATGTATACATTTTATATTTATATCATGTTTATCAAAAAAAAAAATGTTATCTTCTAATAAGACATGGACATTCAAAAATCTTAATCATTTAACATTTTTCATATGAACAAATAGATTCATCTAGTTTTCTTTTAATTCAATGCAATCACTTACATCCAATAATTCTAGAGAAGGTAAAGTATGAAATGTTGTCCCAATTCTTTCAGACCTTTGCAGTGAATTAAAAACAACAACCTTAAAGATCCTAATCTCTCAAAGTTGTTTGGAAGGATAATTATGTTGTTGTAGAGGAGAAGATTTAATTGTTTCAATAATGAAAGGTTCTCAAAACCTAATGGTAGTTGTGTAAGCCTTTAACAATCTTCCAACTTCAAAATTTACAAGTGCAAATTTCTATATGCCTAGGAAGAAGTTTTATACATACACTATCTATGATTATGATTCTAAGATGTGGAAACATGTAGAGTTCATTAAGAATGAATCCTAAGTACCCAACATTGAATAGGTCTAACCTGATTAAAGATATCATAATTGAGAGAAGCCCTAATGGTATGCTCCATATGTAGTTTCCTCTTAGGATGAGCTTCAAAGTTGATAGTACTTTAACATGCTGTGAGGACTCAAAGACCCTCTTATTTGTCCCTTCTATTTACCCATTATCTTAAAATATAAAATTCAAGTGTTACATAAAAAATAATATTTATATTAAATAGGATTCAAATATGTGTCAAATTCATATTCATTTCAATAAACTAAATAATACTTCATTGCACATTAATGTCAAATGTAGTGGTTAGCTTTGTACATCTTGTTGCATTTAAAGGAAAAAATATAAATATTTAAAAAAAATAAAGAGAAAATTGTAATTCTTCATCTACTACAAGGATATATTATTTTTGACTTAGTAATCAAGGGTCATCAATCTAAGGTAGTACATGAGATCCATAGGTGGGGGTGATTAGTATGCCTTTGAGCAGATAAGGCTTTCAAAAGCTACTTTGCAGTTACCTTTCACTTTTATGACCTCATACACCTTACTAGTGCCTTCTGAAGACTAACATATTATGCAAAATATTGCAAGAGAACAAGGCATTTGTTCTAGATTCTTATTTGGCAATGGTAATAGATTGTTTTCAATCACATCCATAAGATGAATGCCCTTCACACTATGCCAATCTTTATACAACATACCATCATTTAGTTGTAATTTAGTATCATGTTTGATTTTGAAAACATATGAATAAATAATACCAAATCTTTTTGGAATAATTTTGGAATGATCATCTTAACAAATAATATTTTCTACATAATCAACAAAGCAACCTCCAAGGTCATTGGTAACTGCATAAGAATTGACCAAGTGGAGTCATAATTGCAGCTATAAGATGAAAGTACTACACTGGAATGTTCTATTTTTTGACCAATATTTAAGATTATGTTGTGTACATTAATCATGTGAGCTTTGAACACAACTCATTTAGCATACTTAAAGGTGCAACTTTGTTAAACTAATATTGTTCTTTCTAATACTTTTATGATTTTTCCTCATATAGCTTCTCCAAAAAATCCCATGGCATTGGTACAAGTTAATAGAAGAAGGTACAAATGGCATTCGTTATGGTGGTTTTTAGCACTTGATATTTTAATTTAATTTATTTTGGCACATATGTATGATCCCTTTTATTGGATTTTTGTGTAAGCAGTGTCACTTGATGGATCATTGGTACATGGGATTCTACATTGTACATGTGGTGTGCTTTGGATGTTATGTGTTTGGAATGCCACTTGTAATTATTTGGTAAATAATTAATTAATTAATTATTTTTAATTTTAGAGTAGTACCATGGGATTATGTCCTAGTTAAGTATATTTAGGTTTGTACTTTGAACCTTAGTTAGTATTTAGAGAGGACACAAATATTAGGTAGTACCTATGGTATTGTAGTAAAATAACTTTGGGGTGTAGAACCTTTTAAAAATAATATTCATTTTGATTTTAGAATTGGAATCATATGTATTTTCTCTTGTTTTATTTTTCTATTAGTAACTGGTTAACTAGTTTGACTTTGGCATGTCCTTTTGACTATAAATTCCTAGCAACCCTTCTATTAGAAAACATCCATTTGCTTCGATCATATTGAAAAAGAGTACTCTAGATAAGGAGACCCTATTGAATAGGATAAGATCCTCATACAAGACAAATTAGTATAAGTTTTCTCCTTTGTAGGTTCTATTTTAGATCTCACTTAGATTCAATCTTCTAGGTTCTAGGTTTAGAGCCTATTCTTAGGAGATCTCAACCACACAAATGTTTCTATTAGCAACCCTTATAAATAGGTGGGAAAATTTATTACAATACTCATATTTTATGTTTTTGGATTAAATTAGTTATTTTTCTTTCTATTTTGATAACCATTTGATGTAATGCATGTAGTACATGTATTTATCACATATGAGGTTTTGCATCTATATTTCTACAATTGTTGATATATAGACAATTGTAGAAATCTATAATTTTGTTGATATTTTAAGATTGTCTCATTAAATTTATTCCATTTTGGATTAATTTAAATTATGTTTATTTTTGTTGAATTTCTAAGATGTTTCACTAGGGTTTCAATATTTGGAACAAAAATAACTCTACCATAATAACATTTATGATTTTATTATTCTATTACATGTTATTATTGTTGTTACCTATTGTTATTACTATTTCCTACAATCATTTTTTAGTAATTCAAAAAATATGAGACTTAGGCCTTATCAACATGTTGGACATATAATTATAAAATTTAAAATTTCTTAACATTTCTCAACATTAGCAAGAGATATAGAAATCATCTTGTTTGGCACATATGAAGCTCAGGATTCATCAATACTTAAGTTTGTAGATGATTGTGGGCTCATCAACATTTACTAGTATAGGAAACTTAGGGCTTCTCAACACTATAATAATTCATATGTGATCAGTATGTTTTCTCACTAGCCTAGGTTTGGTTAATTTAATTTATTTGTTTGCTAAAATTTTTTATAAGTTGGACAAATTAATAATTTATTTATTAGTTGAGCTTTATTTGTTTGTAATCCAAAATGTGAAGCATACGATGGTAAGTGTTTTTTTATTTGGTGGAGCTAGCATAGCAGGAGTGGTTGGTTGGTCTTAAATGGATATTTATGCATTCCTAGCAATCCTTCACTATATCTAGGAGTGAAGTCCATTCTACATTGGCCTTTAAACTAGGACACTACTCCATTATATCTCTCTAGATTTAATAATAAATAAATAAATTAGAAAATAATTACAAAAGGCATATCAAACACATAGCAACCAAAGCATACCACATGCCTAATGTAGTACCCCATGTGTCAATGATCCATTGAGTACTTAATACCTGCTTACTCAAAACTCCAAGAAAAGGGTTAGTGCACATATACTAAAATAACATAATTAAAATATCAAATGCTATAGACCACCAAAATGAATATGATTGAATCATAGAAAGGTCAACATAGTTAGTAGATGAACTTAAAAAAATTAAAACAACGTGTCATTTTTGCCATATAACTTGGAGAAGCATCGAGCATTTATTTTTCAAGGAAATTCTAAGAATAGTTCAATTTAGCCAAGATAAATAAGAAAGAAAAAGAGTATTAGCCATTTGGTAAAAAATGAAGTCTAACTAGCTTCTTCTAGCTCTTTATACCATCAATTTAATCCAATAATCCTTTTTACAGATAGAGCTAATGATTGGTCATAAAGGCTACCAATTCCAAGGTCACCTTCCTCTTTGTGAAGAGCATAAACATTTAACCTAGCTCAAGTAAATCCACAACCAAAATTATTATTTCTCCAAATATAACTTCTAATAATTCTGAGTTATCAAAGAATTGCATTTTTTTTATATGAGAAAGGAAAAGAGTAAACATAGATGGATGAAAGAATGTGCTTTATAAAATAATTCTTCCAGGAAGATAAAGGTGCCATTTAGACTAGTTATCCACTAATGGTATAGCACTCTACACAACTAAAACCCATAATTATGAAATTTTTGGAATAATAGCAAAAGCTATGATAAAAATTTTAAAGGTCTCATGTGGTTCTATCCATCTCCAAACAACATTTTGGATGCTAAGATTAAAAAGCCTATAAAAAAATTTAATGTTACTAGACTTTTTCTAGTTAATTTGTTAGCCAGAAGCATCATAGTAAGTTTGAATTATTTTGATAGCTTTTTAAATGTTTAAATAATCTTCTTGTAGCATTTGAAACGTATCGTTTGCAAACTAACTAATATTAATGCAATCTAAATTAAACAAAAGAGTGATACCATGAATATTCTTCATTCTAGATTCAAAATCAAAGGCATAGCCCAATACAATAATTACAATAATAAAAAAAATGGATAATAGAACAATCTTGAACAATAGATCTTTGTAACAAAAAAATTAGCATCAAAGAAATTTCCATTACTAGAGATTCTATCTATAAAAAACATGAATAAATGAGATTCCTAATTGCATATGCTTAAGAGTTATAAGAATAAAAGGTCATTCAATCTAATCATTAGCTTTAGCAAAATCAAAATTAAGAAGAAAGTAGTGATGCCTAGATTCTTTAGCCTAATTCAAAGATTTAGTGAGTGTTAGAGCATTGTCTAAAACTTGTTTTCCAAGAACAAATGTGGCTATTTCTAGTTAAAAGCTTTGAAGATATTCTTTGAAATCTTGTAAGCTACTGCTTTAGTAATAATTGTATATGTAATTTCAGATAGTATGATGGGATGTGAATTCCTCATCAAATGAAGATCTTCTTCCTTTAATAATGGTTTAATAATACTATGACATCCCATGCTCATATTTCATGTCAAATGTCAAATATAAAATATATTAGACATTATGCATATGAAGAAAATATACCAAATGCAAAATTTATGTGATATTCAACATTATATATAAAAGAAATAATAGGAAAAATACAGAAAGAAAAAGAAAAGAATGCTTTATTGATATGGAATAGTGTATTCTAATCATGCTGTAAGAGTGTTCCTTGGGATTTTCTTCCTTTGACATCTATCCCTTAGAGGCAATCTGGCATTGCCACCATGATTAGGCCAATAACCTAGCTAGAAGGGATGGCCAATCCACTTCCTATCCTACTTAACCCAACTCTTGTGACTTGCTTTTACTAGCTTTGCTACTCCATGCATGGCATTATCTCTAAGTCTGAGTATAAATTCTTTAGGTCAAACCCCCAAAGGTTACCCCAAGAGACACATTTGTTATTACAACATGCCCTTTTGGGTGCTAATTACAATTGCCCTTTCAAGTCTTGTAATGATATCAATAACACTTGTTATGAAGAGGCATCATCTTTGTTAGGTAATAGCATCATTTGGGAATGGGGATGTGATAATATACCCCCCTTAGGTTTCATTTTTCCTCAAATAAGTCTATGTCCACTATCTTTTTTTAGCTCCAATGCTTCTGTTATGATCCTATGCTCCAATAATTTGATTTCTCATTTGGGCTTGAAGTTGTTTCTTGCTTATTCTATAAACAAGAGATATTTGAGAAAAATATATGGAAAAGTAAATATTACTCTATTAATATTTACATTATTTTCTTAAGATAATGATAAGAGGTGAATTAAAAATCTACCAAACACCAATCACTAGTTCTAACCATGGTCACACAAAATGCAACTCGTATTAGGTTACCCAAGTGAATGGATGGAAAATTCTTAATCCCAATTTTTCATTACCTTAGATTTTTTTTACTTATCTAATTGAAATATAAATTAAAAATTAATAAAATAATAAAATCATCAATAAAAGTAAGGGTGAGATACTTCCTGATCTTGATCAATGTTATGAACTAATGGGAGTAATTGTAATTTTTCCATAAGTGGTATATGATCAAATGGTCTTGTAGAGAATGGTAAGGAATGTTCTTGATTCTTCTCCACTTCTTCTCTAGAAATTAACTCTAGTAAGTTGGAAGAGTCAAGCATCATACCAAATATAATCTATAGAGTCTCAATGAAGAATGTTGTTGACCCATCCTCATTAATCACTTCAAAGTAGTTGGTAAACTATGGTTCTTGATTAGTACTATTCATCAACATCATATGTTCCTAAATTCTAGAATCTAATTTATCTATTGAAGATTCAAAGTAAGCAAAATATGCACTATTCAATGGAATTGCATGTTGAATTGATGGAAACAACTTCTTCAAATCAAGTTCATCTTCCAAGGATTCGTTTACAAATCCATATTTTAAAAATTGATAGACACTACTTCCAACTTTTGCATTTAAGTCTCTGTAAAGAATAAGTGGAATTGGATCATTATAACTCAAGAGTAACTTATTCTTCACATTTCTTCTATTTTTTTAATCAAGTGTGCTCATTGACATAGTCTAACATCTGAACATGTTGATTTGGTAATTAAATGCATGTTAACCATGCATACATATCTTCCTAATGAATGCACTTTTAGAATAACCATCAAGACTATGTGATTTTTCCAAAATCTTAACTATTCTTTCCTTTCCATTACTTCAAGTTCTACAATTTCAAAAATCATATTTGTAAACTTTATTCAAATCTTTATACTAATTCAAACTTGGCTTCTTTATAAAAGATCATACAACCATCGATGTTGTGGTTTTTGCAATATGCTAATCTATATGGCTCAAAAGAAGAACTTCCATAAGAACCTTTTTTCTTATAAATACCTCTATATCTCATCTTTTCCAAATCTAGTTGGAATTTATATAGAAATTCCCATGGAAAGACTTCTTGTAGGCATAAAATATCAACATCCAAATCTTGTAACTCTACTAAAATGCATGGGTATTGATATTTATGCCAATCCAAGGCCTATGGTGGACATAGCGATTGTTGTTTCTCACTTGCAAAGGATCTAGACTAGCATGATTCTACACTAGCACCATAGGTCAACAACATAGTTTTGGCCTTTGTAGCACAATGAAGTCTATCAAGGGGCTTCCACATTAGCTTCCATGCGGTCATCAATGTAGATTTCACGTTAGTTTTTGATGAATCATGATTCATTAGGTTGCGATATCACAACCTAGCTCGCAATATCATATATGTGATATTGTGGCTTCTGTGCATGCCTATAAATACACCTTAGATGCATGATGAAAAGGGGAAAAGATTTTTAGCTAGAAATTAGTTTTTATTTTTTAGTCTTTCTCAACCCTTTCTCCTAGTGCATGGCCACAGTGTGATGATTGTAACTGTATGACATCCTTTATTTGAGTGTGATGTACTTGGACATGAACATGACTAAAAATAAAGATTGAGATTACTTCATTATTGCAGCGTTCACTTAGTTTAATCATTTGATTGTTATTGTTATTTATTGCTTTTGTAGTTAATGTCTCTTCACCCTAAATTCCTTACATGCATAATGAGTACGACTTAATCATGAGCATGTAAGTGTTACTACTTAGTAACCCAGTAGCATACCTAGGATCTGCACTTGGTAATCCCAAGGGTAGTCGTGCACAAGGTCTAAGATGTGTATGGATGATTAAGATGCTCATCACACGTAAGCTATTTTAGATTCTCTCTCCTATTTCCTCCTAGCATAGTTAAGATCATTTTCCATTGTCTCAAAAAGTAGCATTAGTTTAGGAACATATCATACACCTCACTCTAGACTAAACCATACATGACAAAGCCAATACTAGTCAAGGTGGGAAGAAAGTGAACTACGATCAATGAGTAATGATCTAGATACCACAACTAGCCCATCTACGGAGTTCAACTGGATTGTGCATGAAACACTCATATTCGTATGGTTGAGTGTTGGGGTACCTCACCACTCATCATTGGCACCGTTTTCATGGATGGTGCTAGTTATTTAGATTAGTTACATCATCCAAGATCATTGTAACAAAGTATTAATGATACATCTTTCAAAGAAAAATAATTTTAATTAAGTCACACATGGTTCATAACAATGTCTCTCTCACAAGACTCTGACAATGCAACAACAAGTAAGGTAATTCATTGGAGAAGCAACAAATTATATCATGATGAAGATAAATTTTGGAGTACTTAACCTTATGCAGGAGTCTCCTATGTTCATGAACACCCCAACGATACTGAAAGACTTTCGTCATCTAACTCTAACACCTCTAGTAAGGATGAGACATCCCATAGAATGAGGAGGCCTGAAAGGCCTAGGACCTTCTTGATAACTAACAAGAACTTATTTGGGGATTATTGGAAGACCTACAAAATTCATAACAAGTTTTACAGTTCCCTCTCTTCCTCTACTCCTTCAATGGTAGATTATGACATAGATGACTATTTTTCAAGGGATTGGTGTAGAGCTAAAAATCAGTCTCATAAAGAAAATTGAGAAATGCCAACATGAACAAGCACAACATCATATAAAATCACAAACTCACAACCTACTTAGTGATGATGAACCCTTGCTGGCCACTAAGAGCCTAATGCCTATACAAGAGGCTATTCAAATATCCCACAAGCATTACAAGGAAAGTCGTCTAACTAGGCTTGATTTAAACCACTTTCCTAAGTTCGCAAGAGGCTATGATTTACATTCGCAACATCATCTACAAGCCTTCTACAATGCCTATGTATGGAAAAATATTAATAATGGGTGGCAAAAACTTAAGATCTTTTCCATGACACTCATTGGCCAAGAAAAAGTTTAGTACAGATTGTTAAAACCCAAATCAATCTGTAGTTGGCCAACAATGGTAGAACTCTTTACTATATGATATCTAACCTATGCTAGAGTGTCAGCCTTGAGGAGACAAATCCAAGAATGGAAACAAGAGCAACATGAACCCTTGGACATGGCCTTAGAAAGATATTATGCATTGTTAAACAACTGCCCAAGCCATGGGTTCTTCAAGGAGAGGCTAATGTACCATATAATAGATGGGCTCCATAATGAAACAAGGGAAACCCTAGGGATGTATGCCCAAGGTCAACTAGATGAGCTACAAACCCATCAACTCCAAGAGCTTATTAAGTGGGTAGAAAAAGAAGAAGGAGAAATGGCTAAATGGGAGAATGTTAAAAGCTCTCAATAGGACAAAAATCTTGAATTAGCAAAGGTCCATGATCATGAAGAGAAGAAATCAACTCACCTCAAGGAGGTGGAATCACCTTTGCAAATACTACAATCCCTAGATGAAATCAAGGCAAAGATCAATAAGATGGAATGGGTGCATAGAAAATATGGAGAATATGCTAGCAATAGTGGAGGCACAACTATGCCAAATCAAGAAACAGAATAGGACACCATGCAACAATCAAAACAAAGGGTAGAAGATAATAAGAATAAGAATTCAATTGCCAACTTCTCATATGAAAGCAATGTTTGTCTGTACGATCACCCCAAAAGCCAACACCCAATTTTGTCACATTTACCTGAGCATTGGGAAGGAATGTTACATCCATATTTCATACAAAAATATCAAGTTCAACCACAATGGCAAAATCCCTAGTCGTGGGGGAAGCCATCACCAACCCAACCATATCCTTTGTATGTCCCAATGCCAAATGCTTACTGCATTCAAAACCCATATTTCTCTAACTGGATCATCATCGTCTACTTCACCTCATCATTATCATTCTCTAGAATACTATGCACTCATACCATTGCCACCAAGGTTACCACCTCATGTATCTTATAGTTTCCTCAACAACAATATTCTCATCCTTCACCTCCTTCTACATTGCCACTAGTTGTTCTAGAAGGGTTTGCACCACAACATCAACCCACGAATGTTACTTGTGCTTTTACTATCAATAGTAGTGGGAACCCTTTACAACATTGAAGGCTTCCCTTCTTTAGAAATGATCATAAGAAGGGATACCATAGTTCCGAGACCACTGTATTCTCCAACTCAGCACAAGTCCAACATTGTGGTGCATATTCCTCTTCAAACCCAATGCCTTATGTTACCTTATTAGGGCCACCACTTAATACTCCAACAACTATGCAGGCGAATGAATATAGCCACATGGGGAGACATGTTGATCCTTGCATACCATCTTATAGTCACAAGTACCATAGTGGATCAACATCTTATAAATTTCCCCACTATGTCAACTCTAATCAAGTATGTGAACCCTAATGGGGTAAGTATGGTTGGGTCCCAATATTTTGAGCATGCAAGGATCCCAACCTTCTATTTATTAATTCTACCCATGATAAACCATTTAGTTATGGGATGTATCCTCCATTTTAACAACATAGAATTAATAAATGTTTTTCCATTTCTTTAATTTTTCAACTTTTTTGTTTTCCAGTTTTTTACCTTTTATTTTATTGCTTTATCTTTTTGTCTTTTTATCTTTTATGAGTAATCCCATCTACGAATAAAGCACTCATGTAACTCATTGGTTGATGTGTTGTTCTATGCTATCAAGTCTTGGGTAACTAATTATTTGGACAGCTAGACAACAACATCCAGTCATCCATCCTATTAATAAGAGGTTCTACCCTGGGTACAATGATATTCCTAATCATCAAAATTGAAAGTATATTTGTACTCATTATACCCAGAGTAAAGAAGCATGGACCTAAGAGGGAATGACTAGTGTGTGACATCAAGGGACTTGTGGACTCTCTTTGGTGACATCTGTAAGAGTTATCATGTAGCTTGGTTGTACTAAGATCCTTGTAGATCTAATGAAAAATTGGAGTAAGAGTAATCAAAAGGCACTCAATCAAGGAAACTCAATGCTATTCTATGGCGTCCCACTAGAAAGACATGCACCCATGCCTGAAGGTAGGCAACTTCTCTAGAATAAGCATTCAAAAAAGAAAAGAGAAAAGAAGAGTGTGCCAAAGTGATCACACAAAGAGAAATAAAAGAAGAAAAAAGAGAGAGATGAAGATCAAAGTGCCACGAAGAAATTTCAAATCACTCCTGCCTTGAAAAAAATGCCAAGCGATTGTATGCCTTACTGTCATGGTGCCCTTATGGTTGTCCGTCATTGGATGAAGCAATGCAATGTTACTAATCAGAGGAATGGACTTGGCCTTAATTTCTAAGCAAAGGATTAATGACACATTAATCATGTCTTACACTGAGGATTCATTATGCCCTAGGCTAGTTACCACATGTCCCACTCTTTGCAATCCCTTCATGTAATTGGGACTCATGACTTTTGTAGCATTGAATTTATACCTCATCATAGTGGTACTTATGTGTATGTGTTTTGTGAAATTTTTGTAGATTACATTTAACCCTTCTAGTGCCTATGGACATTTTAAGGTGGGGTTACACAAGGGCGTTATAGGTTGGAACCTGTTTTGGGGAGGATCCACTTGCGTGACTTTTGTAATTTGCACTCATCACACATTACCCTCACATCATTTTACACCCTCTAAGTATTGAATTACCACCATTCTTCTTTCCCATATCATCCTTCCAATTCAAGAATTCCTATGTGAAAACACATGTCCTTTTTCCTCATACTCTTCATGAGTTTCATTATTAGATTTTATACCATTATCCTTTTTGTACCTTCAGGCCTAATTAATATTACCCTCAACCCTTTTCATCGACTTCCAATCCTTCATTTTTGATTTTGAAATTTTAGAAATTTATCAATTTTATTAAATACCATACTCTCAATAGGCCACGATATCGTGTCTGGGATATCGCATTTGACACGATATCGCTACCATGCTATTGCATACGCGATATCCTATCATGAAACTATAAATATGGACCCCCTTGTGAATGTCAATGTCATTTGCAACTATTCATGAAGAGGAATTTTTTAAATTTTCTTCTATGACTTGCGAGTTATGCATCTCTTGTTCCAATAGCCATAACTCGCTCGCTAGCACTCTAATTTTCATTCTGATCAAACTTGAAGTGTTCAGCTTAGTCGTGGGGGAGGGGTACACTCTGAATTGTCCATAAATTTTTCAAAATTTTTCATTACCCAAAGGACACTATCAAGGGTAATTAATTTTACAAAAATGATAAACATGTGCCAAAAATAACTTCATCTCCTCACGTGTACCAGGAAATTAAAATTGTGAAGCCACCTAATCAAAGTGGACCAAATATTAAAACCTTTTGGGAACATTTTTACAAAAATTCCTATCTTTAAAATCACACAAAATAAGAGACGAATTCATTAAGGTAAGAAGTAAGGTATAACTTAACTTTGGTATGCAACCTTGCTAATAACTAATCCCATGTGATTGTAGATGGTCCCAAAGCATGGACAACAAGAAGGACCCTCTCAAGGTGTGTCCAAGCAACCTAGGAGAGGCAAAAAACAAGCATCTCCCAAACAATGTGCAGAGAAGGAGGCACAATCATTTAGTATCCATCAAGAGACTCCCACTACTATACAATCAGGACACGCAGAAGGAGGAGCTGTTGCAGTGCTTGAATATGGACAACAACTCACATTATCCCTAGAGTGTGTTTAGGCCATCTATGAAAAGCCAACGTCAGCTGTAGTGATTTTGGAACGGAACTTTAGACCTTTCACAAAATTCACTCCTAAGGCTATTAGGAACCAACTCAATAGGTCTCCATTATGGCATATCCTCTCTGAAAGTGGTGCCTAGTACTTAGGAGAAATGTACTAATTTTGTCACAATAAGGAAGAAGGCACCAAAGTCAGAATTCATGGTGTCTCTATAGATTTTTCCACCAAGGCCATCTTGGAAGTGTTGAACCTTTTGAATATAGGGCCAAAAATTGCTCACCTGTCCACTCACTCCAATGCTGATGTGCGAAGAGTTTGATTGGATAGGACGTATGGCAAAGAAGACAATACATATAGATAGTTGATGCTAGAGGAAAGGATATACTTCAAGATTGGCACTTATCACATCTTTCCCACAAGAGGATTAAAAAGAATCTCAACATATGTGGTAAGAGGAAGTACGAGATTGATGGGAAAGGCCAATGCTAACCTTCCTCATCCATATCTCATGGAGATCTTAAGGCAGTTTGAAGAATGCAAGATAGGGAAGTTCACATCGCCCTTCCCTTGTCTCATTAGGAAGCTATGCAAACATGCTGGTATTTTGGGGTACACTAATGACGTCCTTAGAAGAGCCCAAAATGGTTCGTTTTCTAAACTACTAAAGCCAGTAGCTCCGATGAAAAGTGCTAGTGAGACACTAAAGCTAGAGTAAGAGCAAGAATAGATGGTGGGACCAACTACAACTCAAATTGGAGGGCCTAGCCAACTTCTAAGCACACAACCCAATCAACAACAAGGAGCAGGGCCTAGCATGAGCCAACAAGATCAACTATCACTGCCACCATAGGATAATAAAAGAATGGTGGAGGAGAAAGAGAAGGTTGATTGGGATGCCTCCAAGGCACAAGAACAAACCTACGTGCATGTCAAGGAACTTAGAGCCTTATAGGAGGAAAATAAATAGCTTGCTATTGACAACCTTTGATTGACCATTGTGGAAAAATAGAAGAATGTTCTCAAGGAAAACTTTCAATAATTATGAGAATAGTTGGTTAGGGTCAACCAAGACATTGAACCCTCTCAATGGAGGAGGTACATGAAATCCATTAGAAGATGACCATTGAAAGAAGCACGTGGCAAAATGAAGTCAAGCAGCATGAAAAGTTAAAGGAGCACTTTAGAGACTAGGTGGGAATGTACAAGAAAATGATAGAAAAGGAGATCCATATGGCCAAGGCCCACATCAATACTTTCAGTGCTCAACACATTGATTAGTAGGCCATATTGGACACATATGCATTTGCCCACCAGGTGGAACTTAAAAGCCAGGAACTACAGATTCAAGACCTCACAGAGTACATGGAATTAGCAAACTTGTGGTATGCCAATCTAGCGATGTTGATAGTAGAACGCCCAAGAAAAAAGCTCAAGAAGTAGGTAGCTGCCACCCACACCAAATATGAAGCAGAATTTGTAGAGCACAAAAAATCATTGCAGAAGCTAGAAGTCACAAATTTTGAACTAGAGGTGGTTAAGACTAGCTACCAAGGCTAGAGAGATGTCACAACAGACTTGGCTTGATGGCTTACAAATTTTCAAGAGTACAGGGATAAAGCCAAGGCCTATGAGAAGGAATGACAGTTGTTTACAGCCTAGTACGTCAAAACAAATAAGATGTTCCTACAACTACTGTGCCTATGGGAGGTTCCAACTCCATCAAACATTGGAGCATCAACATGGATGGCATAGGCTCCCTGAATGAAAGAGGAAAAGCTCCAAGCACTACTTCAAAGTCATCAAATTCCAAAACCTAGAGCACGAGACAAGGGAAAGCAACCCATGAAGGAGCCACTGCCACCTAGAATCACATGAGCCAAATAAAGTTCACAATTTTGCAATTTTGTAATTTTTGATGTGTCCCAATTTTGTTCTATTGAGTTCTCCATTGTGGCATGAATAAATCCCTAGTTAGTTAATAATCCCATACCTATCCACCATGTAATCAATGGGGCTTGTTCTCATTTTTTTTTAACTTGAGGACGAGTTTTCATTCCATCGTAGGGGTATGATGAATCATGATTCATTAGGTCACAATATCGCNATCGTAGGGGTATGATGAATCATGATTCATTAGGTCACAATATCGCAACTGCAATATTCCATATGCAATATCGCAACCTGGCTAGCGATATTGTATACGTGATATCATGGCTCCTATGTAGGCCTATAAATACACCTTAGGAACATGGTGAAAGGGGAAAAAGTTTCTAGTTAAACATTAGTTTTTATTTTTTAGTCTTTCTCAATCCTTTTTCCCAGTGCATGCCTGTAGTGTGATGATTGTAATTGTATGACATCCTTTATTCGAGTGTGACATACCTAGACATGTTCATGACCAAAAATAAAGATCAAGATTACTTCATTATTACAACATTCACTTAGTTTAATCATTTAATTTTTATTGTTATTTATTTCTTTCATAGTTAATATCTCTTCACCCAAAAATCCTTAAACATGGAATGAGTATGACTTAATCACAAGCATTTAAGTGTGAATACTTGGTAACCCAATAGCACACCTATGATCTGCGCTTGGTAATCTTAGTGGTAGTCATGTATGAGGTCCAAGATATGTACGGATGATTAAGGGATGGATGCTCATTGCACTTATGCTAGCTTAGATTCTCTCTCCTATTTCCTCCTAGCATATCTAAGATTATTTTCCATTATCTCGAGGAGTAGCATTTGTTTAGGAACATATCATACACCTAACTCTGGACTAAAACATATGTGACAAAGCTAATACTAGTCTAGGTGGGAAAACAGTAAACTGTGATCAATGAGTAACTATCTAGATACCATAACTAGCCTGTCTATGGAGTTCGACCAGATCATGCGTGAAACACTCATATTCATATGGTTGAGTGTTGGGGTACCTTGCCACTCATCAGTTTTGTAAAGAACACATGGGATCTGCATGGGGGGCTTCTCTTGAACCACCATTAAAAATATCTATTTTGGTCATCTACAAACCAAAGCTAGGAACTCTACCAACAACATTCTAGGCAACCAACCAGCAGCACTACTCATGGCCATATGATGAGCAGTGAGGTACCTCTATATCCAAACATATGAATCACTAAGGTGATTACACATGATCTACTTGAATTCTATGGACCTATAGTTCTCTAGTACACTAGTTCCTCTAGGCAGTGGAATGGGTGTTGGAAACTTTCATTTTCTTCCCAACTACACTTGTGAGGCTCAAGGATATGGTTTAAGTGTAATTGAGGTAGATGATTTTTCTTATTTTATGTTTTATAAGTTTAATCACCTACAACAAGGATGAAAAGTAGAGTAATTTAAGATCTAATTCATTTACTACCTATCTAGCCTAACAGAAATACCCATCCCACTTTCCTGGACAATCCTAAAGACATATAGTGCTATTGGACTACTAAAAGTTAAATGTTGCTAGGTTACCAAATACTATATGTATGCTCGAAGTGGTCATGCTTGTGTTCATTAACAACCAGAAAATAATATCTTAATTCAAATGCATTAAAGTAAAATGCATAAAAGTAAAGTGAATTAAAAAAAATGTTAATCTATTCTCAGTGCTACAAGGATTGTCAAAAGAGTTTGTTGGAGCAAATGAAAACATGCTTCATCATGCCTCCATGACTAAATGAAAACTTGTCCTCCAATGCAGAAGAGGAGGATCAAGTTCTTTACACAATATTGGATAGGTATGGGATTATTAATTAACATACAAACTAACTTAGATGGAACAACAAAATCTAAGTGCCCAAGTGTATAATCTATTCAAAATTGGGTGTTCATGATAATGGAAGTGAACACCCTAGATAAAACTAACATCTAATGCCTCTTGGTAGCCGAAGAGTGAGAGAGAAGAAGCAATGATCATGAATAGTCCTTGTCATGTGGTGTGGCTACATCATCCTTACTGAAGATAGTCTTGCTTATAGTCCATGTTTCCCACTATAATCACAATAGAATTGTGCACTAGTGTGCAATGTGTAACACATAGTTGTTAAATACGTTATCTTGTCGATGGTTACACTTGGTTAGGTTGTGATTGTGGTAGATTGATTTCCTTAGTAGTGTTAGCGAGAAGGTTGATAAATAGGGTAAAATAGATAAGCGGTCTAGTAAATTTGTAAAATTTCTACACAAGAAAATATTTGAAGAGGGTGTAATAATTCACAACAATAAAAAAGAAGGTTCACTGAAAACTGTTGTGAAGATTTGCACAATTGGATGTCATTGATGAGATAAACAAAAGGATTTGATTGTAAGGGTGTCTAATGGTAAAGAACTTAACTAACCTAACCAAAAGATATACAAGTGGATCCTCCCCAAAGTAGGCACAGGCCTTTTATGCCCTTGCATAAGTTCAAACCAAAGCATCTGTGGACTCCATGGATGAATAATGGTTACAGAAGATTAAGTATAAAAACCTAAAAGAAACTACCTAAGAATTTTTACACATCAAACTAAGATATCAAATTAGAACATGAAATTGGTAGTCAGGTAAAGCATGAAAAGCATAGATAGATGATATAGAGTGGAATGGAGTTCCTAATAAAAGTCACATGATGTCCCTTTTGGATTTTATGGTAAAATGACTTGATAAGATGCATCATTAGTCTAGACCAAAATCAACCACATTCAATGACTTTGCATCATCATTCTAAGACCAATCCATTTCCCTAAGACACAAGAGTACTCTCATAGAACAACCACCATTACTTATTAGAGAAGAAAAGAGAAGTAGAAAGTGAGAAGGGATCTTAGTTAGAGGGGACCTTCAGGCATGGGTAACATATCTTTCTAGTGCCATAACTAGTGCTTGTAGCTTGCTTATTTTGTTTAAGGGGTATGATTTGAATTCCCATTGTTTTTTCTTTTTTTGAAATGGATATGAAACCATGCAAATATGTATGTGTTTATTTTTTCTAAGGGATGTGCTTTGAATTTCCATCCTTTTTTTTATGAGAACAACACCATGCAAAAACTTATTCAGCTTCCTTTTATTGGTTAACATGGAATGGTAAAAAATCCATGAAAACACTCATGCACCTAGGCAAACAAAAAGGCACAAAGAATACCAAATTTTATTAAATTCACACCCTGTTCAAACCTTTGAATCCTTTTGAATTCTAAAAATTAACAAAGTCACACATTTGTCAAAGTTTCGTTAATGAAAAATGAACTGCATGTTTCTAGAATAAGGTAAATCATAGAGTTTGTGAATTGGTGGATGCTGTGACTCACTACCTATTGCATGAAAAAAAAACCATGTCCTAATCATCTATAATAAAATTCAAAGCTAGAATCTAGACACCAATAATCAAATAACAAAATAGTACATTCCATCATCAATCGACGCATTACCAATGTACCTAACACTTATTAACAAAAATTTAGAAAATCACATCAAAATAAAATAAAATATAAAAGAAAGTGTAAAATTTTCAAGAAATGAAAAACATACTAATGATGGTGTAAACAAAATTAGAAAAGATTAATAACATGAAAACAAAACTAGGTAAAACAAAAAATTGAAAAATTAAGGAGCTGCTTATATGGTTAGCATGGGTGGCCATCTCTCCCATGACTAAGTTGAAAGGAGGAAATTTAAAATATGGATTGTGGTTGTCCATCTGATGAAGCATTTGTTGTATTAGCTAGCTTATACTCATGGAAAGGTTTGATTTCTTGGATGTTGATCAACTATTTCTTATCTGGGCTCTCAGGTTTGTAGATCATCATGGCCCTAGAAGAAAAAGTTTCATAAATGATGTAAGATCCATCCCATAACATTTAGAACTTAGTTCATTAAGGTATGTATGTGGGTTTCCAGTAGAGAACCTTATCTCCTAGTTAAAATTTGACTTTTTGATTTTAAGGTCATGGTGCTTTTTGTTGTAGGCCTTGTGTAACTCATTACCAATCAATTTTCATTTAGTAGGTTGACTTTCATTAGTCTTTGTTTTTGTACTAGACTCACATCAAGGTTGAGGTCATAGGCTATTGAAAGTGTATAGAGCTCGAATTAAATAAGAAGTGTTGGTAATTTTCTATACATAAGCTCATAGGGAGAATAGCCTATAGGAAGTTTTAATGTTGAGTGGTAGGCCCAAAGGGCATCATTGAGTTATGTGCTCCAATATTTTCTATATTTGCTAACAGTTCTTGTTAGAATACTTATGATTTTCATATTGGTAACCTCAACTTAACCATTAGCTTAGGGATGGTAGGGTGTTGTGATTTTATGTTCAACCTTCAAGAATTACATGATCTTTCAAAGAGTAGTGCTTGTAAAGTAAGCTTCATTATAACAAATTAATGCATGTGGCACACCAAACATGTTTACAACATTTTTTTATACAAACTGAGTAGCAGTAGAAGATGTATAGTTAATGATGGCTACTACTTCTTACCATTTTATATAATAGTCAACTACAACTATGATGTACACCTTTTCATTTGACATGGGTTTGATGAAACCCATGAAATCAATGCCCTAGATGTCAATGGATTCCAGTAGTTAAATCTATTGTTAAGGTTCCTCCATTCGAGTAGTCATTCCACCATCTCATTGGCATCATTCACAAGAGCATATGTAATGGTGAGCATCCCTAAAGATTGTTGGCCAATAATACCATACCATCAAGATTTTAATGGCTATGCATCTCCTATTTCATGAGTATTGTGAAGAACATGCAATTGATTAGCATCAGGGACACACCAATAAACCAGTCCATCAATTCACACCTTGTAGAGGTGTGTATTGATCTTCATGAAGTGTTTTACTTGGTGAAAAACTACTATTTCTTCTAGTGCTCCAACCCTTTTGGCATCTCTTGGGTGAGAAGAGAGGTGAGAATGCCACCATCCCATTTAGGCTCAATAGGCAATTATTTAGTTATAGCCCTAGCAAATAGGAGTTCATCAGGAAACATATCAAATAGTGGGTTTTCTTCCTCTTTGTTATCCCATCATAACCAAGACAAGTGATTAGTGATCACATTCTTAGTTTCCTTTCAATCTACTATTATAAGATCAAATTTTTGCAAGATCACTAGTCATTATATGACACAGGGGCTCATCGTTGGCTTGTTCATCAGAAAGCAGATGGCATTGTGGTCCATGTTCACAAACACCTTGTATCCAAGCACATAGTGCCTAAACTTCTCTAGATCAAACACCATTTCCATCAATTTTTTTCATGGTGGTATAGTTTAGTTATGCACCCACAATGCTACAGCTAGCATAGTGGATGTAATATGGATGTTTCTTATCATCCAACTACATAAGCATGCCCTCCAAAGCATAATTTGATGCATCTATCATGACATGAAATGGTCTAGAATAGTTAGGTGCTTTTATGATTGGATTTTCTACATGTTTCTCTTTCAACTACTAGAATGCTTTTTCACATTTTGTAGTCTAGAGAAATGGAGCATCATTCTTTGTTAGTTCCACCAATGTCTTTGTGATCTTAGAAAAATTCTCTATGAATCATTGGTAGTAGCTAGTATGTCCAAGGAAATATCAAAGATCTTTGAAAATTTCTAGTTGATGGGTTATTCCTTGGATGACCTGTATTTTCTCAGGGTCTACCTTAATTCCTACTTATGATATTCTTGTGCCCTAATATAATGTCTTTTTGGATGATTAGATGACTTTTTTTTCCAATGGAGCTACAAATTGGTTTCAACACATCATTTTAGCACTTGCTGAAGGTGGTCTAAGGCTTGCTCAAATGTAGCTCCATAAGTGGAGAAGTCATCCATGAAGACTTCCATACCACTACTGACCTACTATTGAAAAATGCTTAGAACCAAGCATTGGAATGTAGTAGCAGCATTGCATAGACCAGGAGGCATCTTGTAATATGAAAAAGTCCCCTAGGGACTCATGAATGTTGTCTTAGCCTAGTCCTCTAGTGTAATTTGAATTTGGTTATAGCCACTATAACCCTCTAGAAAACTATAGTAGCAATGCCAAGATATTATGTTCAACACTTGAACAACAAATAGAAATAGAAAATGGTCTTTGAATTTTGCCATATTCAGCAACCAATAATCAACGTAGACTCACCACTTGTCTCCTTTCTTCGACTCAATCACAAGTAGACTAACCCACTCACTATCTGCAATGGGATAAATGAACCCTACCTTGAGGAGTTGTTTGATTTCCTCTTTAATGATCTACTTTAGTTTGGGGTTCAATCACCTCTATGGATGTCTCTTTGGCTTCATGGCTAGATTAGTGTAGATGCAAGGTTGGTATATCCTAGGATCAATTCTTGTGAGTTAAGGATATGACTAAGAAAAAGCTACTGACCATTTTCCAACCACATTCAATAGCATTGTTTTTGGTCTAGAGAAATATTTGTACTAATTATGGTTGGCTTCCCATTTTTTAAAAACATATAGTCCATTCTAGCTAGTAGCATTTTTAGTTTAAGGGGCTCTTGCCTAAAATTATTAGGAATTTCCAACTCTCCCCAATAAGTATAATCATTTGCATCAGCAAAGAGTTGGTGATAAACTTGCTCTAGTTCATCTATGTCTAGGACATATGTGCATGTTAGGCTCTTAGTCGATTCCATGCAAAGTATGTTGCTCTCAGAACCAGTGGTTAGCCACTGGGTGCACTCCTATTTTGTGGCTATTGTGTATAGATACCTTTGAATTTCTACTTTTGGTGCACATTGTTTACATGTAAAGATAGATGATTATTTACAGCCTAGAGTTTCTACACACAATTGCACTTTGTATCACTATACACGATGCATGGAACACACTTCTTATTTATCTCTTCAAGTGCATTTTCTTTACATATTTTCATGGAAAGATCTTTGATATCCATTCTTGCATCAACGATGCTAGGCCATGCCCTTCCCATGATGATTGGGAAATCCCCCTTGTAATTCTCCACCTTGATCAGTATGAAATTAGTAGGATAAAACCACCCATAGATAGTCGTGATATTGTCTTCAACTAGTTCCAATAGAACAATGATGGACTAGTCTATCAATTCTAATTTGATATTTCTCTTCTTGAGAGGAGGCAAGTTCCATGCAGTGTACATCTCATGAGAAATTAAATTGACACTAAAGCCTGAGTTGAGAAGAGCTTTACATGATTCATTCATAGCAATCTACAAATAAATGAGAGGGCTTCCAAGATTGGCTAATTTTCTAAGAAAGTTTCTAGCATGAATCAAATGAGATACAATGTGAGTAAGCATTATAGTATGGATCATAGGCAAATTTTGGTTTGAAGGGGACTCAAAGGAATTTGACATAGAGGAAGATGCAGGGATAGGGTTGTCAATAGCAAATGTATATAAGCACTCAGGTGGACTATGAGATTGAAAGAAATGTCTTTTCTTTGATCAAGTATTTGACCCATCCAATTGATGAATTGATTATAGATTAATGGCCCTCATAGTATTGCTTTGTTGTGGTTTAGCTAGTAGTTCACCTTGCATAGATGGACTAGTTGGTAGTTGTGTAGGTGGAGGAGGAAGATGTGTAGGGACAAGAGGAGTATAAAGGTAAGAGGTGGTATCCCTTCTTTCATGTGGAGAATGAGTTTGATAATAATCAAAAGGATGGAAGTGAGGTTGGAAATTAGAGACATGACTGGAGGAGTCACATGAAGACAAGGGTTGCTGAATGTAATAACCATATGGATTAGGCTATCGATAAGGATATTATTGCCTTGGTGGTGCCAATGCCCATGATTGTGATTACTGCCACTATTGATATTTCTCATATGGTTGTAGTGGAGCTTCACTTGGATAAAACTATTGTTGCTAGTGGAACTACCTAAAATTTCCTTGAGGATAAGATAATCTTCTAAATGTTTGCCTTTGTATTAGTTGTAGATTTAAAGCATACATCCTAGACTCCTATAGATGTAACACTATGGGGAAACATCCCTTAGGATGTTCATATTAACATATGTTACACCTACCATCATCATCTAATTTTCTTTCTACAACTTCTTCTATTATAGTAATCTTACCCTTATCTTTTTGATAGGCACGTTCAACTTCCTTGCACCTCCTACACTCACAATTAATACCTAGTTCTTTGGACTCTTTAGCAATTTTTAGGACAACCTAAACCTACTCTCCATGGAGTTCCATAACTGATCAAACTTAGCCATAAGTTTAGATTTAAATTTTTGGAGTGGCAAGATTTTCCTATTCATCCCTTCATTAGGTCAAATTCATCCTCACTATCACAAAATTGAACCTCCCTCTTATAAATGGAAGGATCGTAGTTGTACTCTTCTACACATTCTCTTTTCTTAATTCACCCTCCTCTTTAGCTACCTACTTCATTAATCTTTTTATTTGATTAGCAATAAATTCTAACAGTTACCCTTAGGCATAGATGCCAAGGGTTCTTATTGTTTCTGATCAAATCCCATCTACAATGTGGTGAAGTTGTCTAGTTACGAATAACCATGGCTAGGACATTTGTGCATTAAGGAATAGTATCAGTCGATGGTAGAATCCAATGGTTCATGTGTTCCTCATTTCCATCCTTAGATTTTCCTTCTCAAGTTGGAAACTCTAGAGTATGTTTAATATTTATCATTAAAAAATTTAAGCATAGTACTCCAAGGTCTAATAGATTCTAGCTCTAAGGATTGGTACCAATTCTCTACTTCCTTGATGATTGTTCTTGGGAACAACTTAAGTTTTTCCAGTCATTCTCTATGTTCTAAAAGGCACATGCATATTGAAAAGCTTGGTGATGATTCTATGAATTAGAGTTATATCCCCCTTTGAACTGAGGAATATTATTCATGTATAGCCTTTTAATCCAACTATCCTTCACATGCTTTGTTGGAATTCATACTTCCTTTGCGATATTAAGCATACGTCAGGTAGCAAGCAAAGGCTCATCAAGGCCATGATCATGGTGCCTACAATGCCCTCTACTACCCCTTCATTTATGGCAATGTGCCTCTCTTGAATGTCTCCACCCTTGATCTTATCTTTCTTGATGATTCCTTTGATCATTTTAGTCCCATCAATCATTTTGGTTACCTTCATCATGGTTTTGCCTCTTGTGGTCATGATCAAAGCCAGAAGAAGAAGAAGATGATAACGAAGGGAAAGAGTAAGGAGAACTAGCACCATCATGGTGCCTACTACCACCTCTTCAGTAATCATAGCCATGATCATGATCTTTTTTCTTGTCCATATCCCTACCTTTACTTGCTCCTCTAGATCCTTCTTTGTCATTGGATCCATTCTTATATGAACTAGGATTGGGAATCATGGATTGCAAGTTTTAGTTTTGACCTCCTTCACCAAAGTCAAGGAGAGAAATTTCACTGAATGGAAACTACCCAAAGAAGGGTTTTCCATCATCTTGTTGGTACAATAAGAATGGAGAATCATTACACCTTTTTCCCTTCATAGATTCATAATGTTGTTTTAGCTATTGATCTCATAGATGTTGTTCTTCAATGGGATGATAATCCCTAGCATTAGTATCTTACACAATATACTCAGCATGATGTTCCTAGAGACCCCATCGTATAAGCATTTAGTGGAGCATTACAGGAATAGATCAATTAGGCGGCAACATAATGTTGCCCTCATTGTCATGCAACTATAGCTGTTTGTCCTAGTATAGGATGAAGGTGAAATTTGGTATATACTCATTAGGATGAGCATATACAATTCAATATTGTTGAGGCACCTACTGATAAGCTTTATAAGACTTGGGTAGAGAAGCACTCCTATGAGTAGAAGACATTTTTAATTAGATAATAAAAAATGTAGCATGCCTTTAAATTTTTGTTGTAGTAATCATAAAATATGATGTGACTCTAAGGTTTGTTCTAATGATTTTGAATAATGTCCACTAAATCCTAGATAATGCATGAAATAACTAAAAGGTCACTAACAATGATGCCAATGATGAGTGACGAAGTACCCCTATGTCCAACCATACAAATCACTAAGGTAGTTATGCATGATCTAGTCAAATTTCATGCACCTATAGTTCTTTAGTATACTAGATCCTCTAGAAAGTGGAATGGGCATTGGAAACATTTGTTGTCTTTCCAACTACACTTGTGAGGCTCAAGGGTATGGTTTAAGTATAATTGAGGTACATGATTTTTCTTATTTTATGTTTTATAAGTTTAATCACCTACAACAAGGATGAAAGTAGAGAAATTTAAGATCTAATTCATTTACTACCTATCTAGCCTAACACAAATAGCCATGCCACTTTCTTAGACACATCTGAAACACATAGCACTACTAGGCTACCAAATGTTAAACATTGTTGGGTTACCAAACACTATATGTATGCTCAAAGTGATTGGGCTTGTGTTCATTAATAATTGGAAAGTAATTACTCAAGTGCATTAAAGTAAAATGCATGAAAGTAAAGTGCATTAAAGAAAACATTAATCTATTCTTAGTGTTGCAAGGATTATTAAAAGAGTTTTTTTATTCCCGTTACATTGTTGCACTTAGGTACATTAGTGTTCGAACAAAGATCTATACACATTTAGACTCTTGCTACAGGCACTTAGAAAATATTCAAACTCTAGAGAAAACAAACTATAAGAGCTTCACTATAGTAATTGAAAATTTATATTGAAATCATGAGCCTAGGCACTATATTTATAGGCTAGTATATATCTCAAAAAATTGGATACCCAACATCGTATATAGGCTCTGACATCGGATATCTAATATTGGAGTAGATAAAGACATGCTTCATCATCATCATAAGAATAGAACTCAATCAATCGTTGGAGATTGACTTGCTAGAGCTCCATGAAAGTGCCACTAAGGACACTCTTGTGTGGGTAACTAGTGTGGTCAGTCACGTGGTGGCACTGTCCCTCTTTGATGTTGAAAACCTTGGGCTTACTAATGAAGCCATGACATTCTAGTATAGCTTCAAGCACCTGATAGACATGATGCTCTAGGGCTAGAATCTAACAACCAACGTCAGATTGAGCACAGATGATGGCAACAGTGTGTGGTGGTAGGACAAATGTAAGTGGCTAGTGACAAAAGGCCACACAATGATGTAGAGGCTCCATTACCATCGACCATTTCCTAGCTATGATGGCACTTGGACAAGCTTGCGAACCCTTGTCATGGCTGGTAGCAAGGGCTAGTCATGGCCTTGGACATTAGGTCCAAAAATAATTTTATTTTTATTATTTTTGTAATTTTAATTTTTGTTATTTTTTAATAATTATATTTGTATTTATTATGTTATATTGTTATTATTATTAGCTTTAAAATAACATGGGGGGCTAGGGTTGAACCCATGACCTCCCTCTTTCTTTCTATTTTTTAACTTTTTATTATTATTTTATTCCACCTTACATTAGTGGTGGACATGGTGGTTCAATTGATGACAAGGTGGAGGTTCAGTGTTGATAAATGGTAATTTTGGGTTGATTCTTGACATTAAAAGTTTGACATTTTTTAAATAATAATTAATGTTATTTAATGCATGCAAAACAAGAAATTTTAAACATCAATATCTCCTAAACCATAAGCCCAATCAAGACAAAATTTGTACCATTGGAATCATCTCAACAAATACTATGCATTGGACATAGTCTTAGGGTTCAAAAAATGAAGTTGAAATTTTAAGAATTTAAAAGACCAAAATACCCTATTCTATTGAACTAACATTTATAGGCTAATATACGGTAACTTGAGGTCTTCTAGATTACTTGGATTATGAGTTTCAACAAAAAAATATCAATTAAGGTCATAGTTAATAACATTTTTAGGAAAAACTTAATAATGACCTCAATCAATTAATATTTATAGCATTAAAATAGGCAAGAGTTACCTGGACTAGTGTATTCTTGTCTTACCAACATCTCTTACAATTGATGAATCTTGATGGGGTATAAGTAGATCTTCATTAGTCAATGATATCGATGAAAGAATTTTGTTGTTTGGTGGTTCATGATTCTTCTTAGTTCATGACTCTATGGTTTATCATTAGGTTGTAATTATTCCATGGTTCTGAATGGCCCTTGGGTTGTGGTTTTCCCTAATACCAATTGTGACATCCCATTCCTAGATATCATGGAAAATGTCAAATATATGATATATTAGACATTACGCGTATAAAAAAATATACCAAATGCATTATAAATGTGATATTTGACATTATGTTTAAAATAAATAATAAGAAAAATACAAAAAGAGTGATTGGTGGTGAGCTACCCCTACAATCAACCATACGAATACTAGTGTAGCATGCACGATCTGATCGAAGTCCATAGACTAAGTGCCTATAAGCCTCATGGAACACTTAGGGTTAATTATTTTTTTTCTTCCTAGACTTACTTGTATTTTTCATGGTTGTATGGTTAAGTAAGTTTGAGGTATATGATTTTTATGTATTTTTTGTTTTATCTCCTATGCTAAGAGGTGAAGAGTGAAGAGACTAATTAACTAACTTAACTAACTAACTAAGCCTTAATTAACCTAGCATTAGCATCTGTTCCCACTTACCATTCACACCTTGAACCAATGCAACCTTAGTTACTAAACACTAGTCGTTGCTGGGATCACCAAGTGTAATGCACATACTCGAAGCAGTCGTACTAAATGCACTTAACTATAGGAGAAGGGTTGAGAGAGAATTAACTAACTAATAAAGCATTAAATGGTAAACAGTAAATAAAATCCTAATTAGCTTAATCCATGCACTGCAAGGTTTATCCAAGAAGTTCGTCTTTATTTTCGTACACAAACTTGTAGTACAATATTTACTTGAATAAAGAACCATTCACTTTGGAGTTCCTACTGTGGGCACATGGAAATTATTCTATCTCTCGAGGGGAAAAACTACTAGAGTTTTGCTATGGTCTAGGCCTAGATGAGAAAATAAGGGAGAGGCACCTCTTATTTATAGAACTAGCAACACGACGCAATATCGTGTACACGATATCATAGGGAGAGACCTGATATCGCGTACATGATATCGTGGGGGATGCGATATCATGTCGGATGCGATATCACGGCCCATGCGATATCACGTCCCATCATACCCCTCTGACTAAATAAAAACTCATCCTTGAGTACGTTACAAAGTATTGGGAAGGTATGGGATTATTGA
Source organism: Gnetum montanum (assembly GCA_015680685.1). Lineage (NCBI taxonomy): Eukaryota > Viridiplantae > Streptophyta > Gnetopsida > Gnetales > Gnetaceae > Gnetum > Gnetum montanum. The sequence goes on from MNCI01037593.1 coordinate 438,982, forward strand.
CTCAAATGGAACTAATGGTGAATGGAATGACATGTGAACGGATCATCATTATAAGACAAGACAAAACTAGTGTTCATGATAATAAGGGTTAACACCTTATACATTTGACATCAAGCCTTATTTGGCTACTAAGAGAGGAGGGAGAAGAAAGAAGTTTTGTTGCTTCCAATGCCAAGATTGCACCTTTCGTTGTCTATCCATTATCATGCCATCCATCTCGTTCCTTGCATAGCTGCTTTAGCACTGCTCCATTCCATGTGTTTCCTCTAGATCCAATCTATTGTTGTACGATTACCATCTTCACACACAACACAATCTTAAATTATCAAGGGTAAATGAATCACAATGTAGTTGATACCTTGCTTTAGTTTAAGACCCATTGTTGTGGCATGGCTGATACAGATCTGGAGATATCATAGTAGCTACCAAAGATGTAGGGGTTAGGAGAAAATTGAAAAATTGGGTCTGGATCCCCATGACTAAGAGCAAACCTCTAGTAGCAATAGAATGGAGAGAGAAAAATAACATGAAAGATGGAGGAAAAGAGACAACTATAATGTCGATGAAATGGATGTCAAGATGGAGATGAACAAAATAAAGTTAATTGCAAAATGTTAAGGGAAAGAATTTAACTGGTGCACCAAATAGGAGTGTCAGTGGGTCCTCCCCAAAGCAAGTCCATGCCCTTAATGCCTTGACAAACCCACATTCAAAGAGTTCGTAGGCTCTGGAAATGTCACTTGGAACAAGAGTTAAAGTCTTAACCGCAAAAATTTACCAAAAAGAAAATGATGCATTAACCAAAATATACACTAATGATACAACTAGAAATGAGGTGAACAATGGATAGAAGGGTGGAGAGAAGAGAATGGACAGGAATCCCAAGAACAAGGTGGTGCATAGCCCCTTGTGTATTTCATGGTTAATGTGACTAAGTAAATCCCTTTCCAAGTCTGGCCTCAACAAACCACATCCAGTGACTTCGCATTAATGCATTTGGCCAAAAAACCCACTTGAAGTACAAGAATGCCTTCACCAAGGAGCCACCACCATTCTGACGAAACGAAGGTGAAGAGAATGGAAAGCAAGAAGGGCCTTAATTAGAGGGAAAATTTTTATTTTAGTTCCATAACCAGTGCTTGCAGCCTAGGAGATTATTTTGTCTAAGGGGTGTACTTTGAATCCTCAACCATTTTTTTATGTTTTATGTGTTTATACGTGAGAACCACACCATGCAAATACTTGATTATTTTTATTTACTCAGCTTCCTAATGATTGGGCAATGTCAAAATGGGAAGAAAACTCAAGAAGAAAACATTCAAGCACCTAAGAGAATGGCCCACACAAAAGCATCAAGTTCCCTTCAAGTCATACCCCTTTCATTCCTTGAGTCCTTCCCTAGTTCGAGAAATGCCTAGTCATTGATTCGTTGAAAGTTCTTATTTGGAAAGGGATTGTACAGTTCCAAGCCAAGAGAGACCATAGAAATGTGGATGTATGGATGAAGTAAACTCATTGCGTGTCATATCAAAAGAACCATACCTTGGTATCGACATAATAACTTAAAGGTAAAAATCAAACATTAGCAATCAGTAAAAAATAGTTCATACCATCACGAAGAACACTTATTGGTGACAAACTTACAAGGTGGATAACACACACACACACACACACACACACAATGGAAAAGTATGAACGATGTTGTAAAACAAAAATAAGAAAAGTTAAAGAAATTTGGAAAACAAAAATGTGTTAAACAAAAACGTGTAAAACAAAAAGATGTTAAACAAAAACTTAAGATAATTGAGGGCCCAAAATGATTAGCATAGGTGGCCATCTCCCCCATGACTGTATTTCAAGGGAGAGATCCAAAATCATGAGCGTTTGTTCGAATTTCATAGAAGTGCCCAACTTCTCCCAATTGATGTTTTCAAGTTAAGAGTTGAAAGTTGGCAATGCTCATACTCCAATGTATCCATGCTTTTTTTATGGGCATGAGTTGTTCCCCCAGTTTGTTCCATGCATGTTGGGAAGTTGCTCTTTTGATTAGCTATCAACCACGGGGTGTCCACTTGTTGTGTGGTTGCTACATACAGGCATCTTTGTCTTATAGTTTCTAGAACACATCGGTTGCATGGAGGAGGTGCTAAGCATTCCTCCATGTCATCACCCTTTGATTCACTGTATGTGATGCATGGAACTTTCTTCTTCTTGTTCTTTCCATAAATTTTTACCTTAGATATTTCTAAGAAAAGATCTCAGATCCCTAGGCATGCATCTACTGTACTTAGCCATGTCCTTCCCATTATAATTAGGAAGTTCCCTTTGTTGCTATTGACTTCTATCACTAGGAAATCAACTAGGTAGGACCAACCAAACATAGTGATAATGATTTCCTCCACCAATCCCAAGGGAATGGTGATGTCGGGGTAGGTTCCAGGCTTGATACATTTCTCGTGAGATTAAGTTGACTTCGAAACCTGAGTCACAAAGAGCCTTATGTGGTTCATTCCTAGCGACTTGGAGGTAGATTAAGGGATTCCTAGGGTCAGATAGTTTCTTGTTGAGCTCTGATATTGATTTGAAGGGAGCTCTAAAGCCTTATTTGTTGGAGGAGTGGTTGTGGACTCAACCACTTGTGATTATGAGAACTTGCCTAGGCTTTTGGTTCTGAAGAAAGGTCTTCTTTTCTTGAGGTTGTTAGAACCAATAGTGGGTTGAAGGTTTACTAATCTCATAGCATTTCATTGCTATGGTTGAGTGGGGAGTTCCCCTTGCCTTGTTAGAGTATGTGGTATTGGAACTAACGGTGCGAGAGTTGTGGACAAATTCGGAGGATGGTACATGTGTGGAGTGTCTCCCGTAGAAGAGGGAGTCCTAAAATACTCCTAAACTTGGTAGCGACATTTTGGAGTTGCATGACCCATAGAGTCACTTGGAGAAACCAGCTGTTGGATGTAGTAGCCATATGGATCTAGTTGTCGGTAAGGGTATTGTTGCCTCAGCAGTGGCATCCCCCATGACTGTGGGTGTTTCCACTGCTGATGTTGCATGATGGATTATGGTGGAGTTCCACTTGGATATTACGTTAATGATTGGTGGAACTACCTTGGGTTACCTTGGGGATAAGGTAACCTTCGAGGTGCTTGCCTTTGGTTAAGTCTTGGGTTGAGTGCATACACCGCAGACCCTTGTAGATGTGAGATATTTAAGGAAATTCTTGATGAGTTTCCTAGGAAATAACTTTAATTTCTTCAATTGCTTTCAATATTTTTCAAGGCATAGGCATCATGGAATGCTTGTAAGTGATTCAGCGAATTAGCATTATATCCTCCTTTGAAGCGTAGGATATTTTTCTTGTCTAATCACTTGATCCAGCTATCTTTTTGATGCCTTGTTGGTATTCTCATAGCCTCCATAATGTCTAACATACTTCAGGTTGCAAGTAGGGGCTCGTCATGATTATCTCTCTCATGATGTCTATGATGCCTACGTGGTTCCCTACTTTTCCTTCTACCATGCCTAGACTCTCTAGACTTCCATCATCCTCTCTCTTGACTCTCTTGTTGAGGTCTCTCATCTCGCTTACCCTTATCCTCTCCGTTGTGCTCCTTATGGTTATGTCCTGATCTGGAAGGAGAGGTTGAATGATGTGATGAAGGGGAAGAAGAAGGGGAAGCATTGCCATGACAATGTTTCTTACCTTCTTTTCGATGGCTACGACCTCAATCGTGATGACGATCCAAGTGCCCATCCTTATCATGTGTTTTTGTTCACTCAGTGAATAGTTGGCATTCATGGGGATTAGAACCAGGGTTGTGTATCATGTAGCGTTGGTTCTAATACCCCACCTCCTCACTATTGTTAGGAGGAGGAACATCATTTGATAGAGAACCTGTCATAAGTGGTTCACCATCTCCAATTTCACTTAGGATGTGTAGGACCCCTTTGCCTTTCAATAGTGTATGATGGCTCTCCTACTGCAAGTCCCATTGATGTTGCACTTCAGTGGGATTGTAATCCCTTATATCATAATCTTCTACAACTTATTTAGCATATAATTCCATCATGCCTATCTATGCAAGAGCACGAAGAAGCATGATAGGGACTACACGATCTGGGGGTAACACTATGTTACCTTGTAAGTCTCGCCAACGTAGCTGTTCATCTTGATGGAAAATAAGGTAAAATTGGATATATACTCATCGTGATGAGTATATACCACCTGATACTGTTGAGGAACTGGCAGTTTTTGGTTATGTGTTTTAGACTACCGACTGTTTCTTGTATGATCCATAGGTGGTGAAGTGATTTTATGAGAAGAAGAAGAAGATATTATGTCATATTCGGTGTGCTACTTGACCATTATATAATTTTCATTTAATTAACCTCTCGTTTAAGCTCCCAATGATGTGAGTGATTTCCTATGTCCTACTTAGCACACAAACACTTAGTCCCTGGCAATGGTGCCAATGATTGGTGGTGAGGTACCCCTACACTCAACCATACGAATATGAGCATAGCACAAGCGATCCGATCGAACTCCATAGACTAAGTGCCTATATGCCTCATGGAACACTTAGGGTTAATTATTCATTGTCTTCCCAGACTTACTTGTATTTGTCATGATTGTATGGTTAAGTAAGTCTAAGGTATATGATTTTTATGTCTTTTCTGTTTTATCTCTTATGCTAAGAGGTGAAGAGTGAAGAGACTAATTAACTAACTAAATAAGCCTTAATTAACCTAGCATCAGCATCCGTTCCCACTTACCGTTCACACCCTGAACCAATGCAACCTTGGTTACCAAATGCTAGTCATTGCTAGGATCACCAAGCGTAACGCCTACACTCGAAGTGGTCGTACTGAATGCACTTAACTACGGGAGAAGGGTTGAGAGAGAATTAACTAACTAATAAAGCATTAAATGGTAAATAGTAAATAAAATCCTAATTAGCTTAATCCATGCATTGCAAGGTTTATCCAAGAAGTTCGTCTTTATTTTCATACACAAACTTGTGTTCAAGTACAATATTTGCTCGAATAAAGAACCGTTCACTTTGGAGTTCCTACTGCGGGCACATGGAAATTATTCTATCTCTGGAGGGGAAAAACTACCAGACTTTCACTACGGTCTAGGTCTAGATGGGAAAACAAGGGAGAGGCGCCTCTTATTTATAGAACTGGTAGTGCGATGCTATATCCCGTATGCGATATCGTAGGGAGAGACGCGATATTGCATCAGACATGATATCACGTATGTGATATCACGGCCCATGCGATATCATGTCCCATCAAAGAGAAAGAAAAGAATGCTTTATTGACATGGAGTAGTGTATCCAGATCATGCTCTAAGAGTGTTCCTTGGGGTTTTCTTCCTTTGGCATCTATCCCTTAGAGGAAATTCAGCACTACCATCACGATTAGGCCTATAAATTGGCTAGAAAGGATGGCCAATCCACTTCTTATCCTACTTCAACCAACTCTCGTGACTTGCCTATACTAGCTTCACCACTTCATGCTTGGCATGATCTCTAAGCCCAGATATAAATGCTTTAGGTCTAACCCCTAAAGGTTACCTCAAGAAACATGTCCATTATTACAACATGCCCTTTTGAGTCTTAATTACACCTACCCTTTCAAATCTTGTTATGATATCAATAACACTTGTTATGAAGAGGCACCATCTTTGTTAGGCAGCAACATACTTTAGAAATGGGGATGTGACAAATACCACTATTGAGAATTTCTTTAAGAAATCTTCTATGTACAACCTCATTATAAATACCATAAAAATCAAACTTAATATAAAGCCAAAAGTGCTTATAAAACTTAGCCTAAAAGCCATCAATTCTTGGAAGTTTGTCATTAGGCATGGACAACACTATATTTGTGAGATCAACCAAGGAAAGAAAAGTTTGAGGCATGATATCAATGTAATGGATTCGTTCTTTTTGTAAAATGACATCAATTTTTCATAATTTTAGATCTTTAAAGGCGAAAATTTATTTATAAAAGTAGTAGAAATATATATAGATATCATCATCTTGGTCAACAATTGAACCATAAAATAAATAGAATGAATCTTCTTATGAGGAGGCTTGCCTTTTAAGATAATGAAAAAAAATTCTTTACAAGTTTATCTCTAATATGAATCTAGTTAACCAAATATTTTAATTATGCACTCTAAGTATCAAAAATATATAATACAACTAGTATAGACCTTGCCTAATTTAGCTCTTATTAGAGAATAATATCACGGAGAATGACAAAGTTGTTGAGTGAGACATTGAATATTTTGCTTAGTATCTACTTTTAGCTGAGTTCTTTTAAATTTAAATTTCCTTCCCAAATAGTAACATAGTTTTTTTTATATTTTTCATAGCATCATTTCATCATGTAATCTAACTATTTTCATCTCTTGGTCTTAGGCTAATATTTTAAGATTCTAAAAGAAGCTTACAATAAGCTTCGGTAGATAAAAAAAGTATTAAAAATAAAACCTTATTCAAATATTTTTTATGTTTACTTGATCAATTATTAAATGACAAATAATAAGCACATGATTAGATAAAGTGTATTGAAAAGTACACAAATAGAAGGATTATTAGAAAGATTAGATTTGTAAATTGTTGTAGAGGATATGAGAACTTTTTCAAGCCTTGAAATGATTCTATCTTGACCAACTCTATGATTGCTCCAAGTGAACCATTGATTTGCAAACATGTTTCCTCTATTTGCAATAGGATAAAAACAATTGAATATCTACTAAATATGAAGCCAAAGGAGTTCATCATTAGAAAAAATAAGGATAGAATTACCTCCAAATTTATCATTTTGGAAAGCAATAAAATTAAAATCTACAACCATAATAAAGGGAATCTTAAGAAAATAAAAAAAGATTATATTCCCACACCTCACATCTAAGCTTAGCATAATTACGAGCATAAATAGATAAAAAGGTAACTCATTGATCCTTTATAGAGAGGATGAATCAAACAAGACCATCAACCAAGTTATCTTAGGACATGATTTATCAACTAAAGTTTGACAATGATAGTGACATCAAGGTCACTAACAAGGACTTAAAAATTTCAATTTCAATTTACTAGTATATAAACACCAAAGCTCTCATTCCAAAATAGAAAAGTTTCCTGACAAGATATCCCTTACTTTCTTGTCATGCTATCATTTGAAAGTCACTTATTCTACTAAGATATCCAACCACAAGTTGATACATACTAGGCACCTTTGACCACATAAACCAATGAAAATAAAGGACTAATGAAAAATAAGGATAAAAAGTAAAAAGGACATTGGTTCAAGGACCAGTCTATAAATCCATCTTGAACTTGTTCAAGGATGACTTCCGAAGATGAGTTCTCATGGAAAAGTCCTAGAGGCATCCATGAATGGGTCTTTGAATGAGTCTAGGTCATATTTGTTGATGTCAAAATTCCCATGCTTAGCATGGGACAATGACAAATATGTTCTCTATAAGATCATATGCTCATGTTGTCCTTAGTCTTCACCTAGCTACTAATGAGGTAGGTTTAAGATATTTTTTCCTAGACCTTTGATTATTTATCATTATTTAGTTATTATTATTGTTAGTATTATTAAAAAACATAGAGTTCTACCTTTTTTAGGTTAATAAATGTGAAAAGCTTTAATCTTAATAATTAGAAGATATGTTTGTATTTTATTACACAACATAATTAATTAAATATTAAGTTCAAATAAGTTCATAAGATAAGTCCACATTCAAAGTGTTAAGCAACTTGTCATGCTAATGATAATCGCAAGTTATAATTGGAAGTTTCTAGTCAAATATCCATCAACATAATTTTACTATGATTTCAATTATGATAATACCTCCTTTATTCAAGTAAAATTGTTTGATCCATGGGTGTTGTTGTAGTTGAGATCCTTTCTTTTCACTAGTATACATAGCAACATGCAAGGAGCTTCAATGGCATGTAGGCATGAACAACAACATGCATGGGTGGTGGGTATTGCAAGAATCGAGAATTAGAGTAGCAATCATATGCATAAGGCCATGTTGTAGCAATAGGCAAAGTAGAGGATTTGTATGCATAACATTAGGAAAAATCATAGCTATTAACAATGAGAAAGCTGATGTTGTGTGGAGCCTGGTGTTATACTCATTGTTGGCATTGGAGATACTTGCAAAGTCTTGCACTATTATTGATCTAGTTGTCCTATGAAACCGAGAGAAGTCTTGTTCATCTCTCACATATATTCTACTCCTCTTCTTTCTTGATATCCCAAACATCTTTATTTATTTATTTACATTTCTCTTCAATGGATCTTTTGGACTTTAGCAGTGTTGGCAATGTTAAGCTGACTTGAAAGTTAACCTTTGACTGTGTTCCAATCTCATAATGATTCTTTGCTTTCGCAAATTTTCAAGAAAGCCCAAATTAGGAATTGATAAAACTAAACATATTTTTTTTCAGTAGTATTATCTGTTATTATTTGGAACAAATCATACTCTGCCTTGTAGTAAAACAGTAATGGTATTCATTGGAAACTTTTGTATAGGCATGCAACATCCTTATTTGGAATAACTCCCAGGAAACATAATAGCTTCTATTGCTGAAAACTTTATTTTCATTTTTGCATCTACCAATGAGCCTGAAAAGAAAGTATACATATCAGTAGCTATGGACGTGTTCCTCAATGAGCATGCACCAAATTCATTACCTTTGAAAGCCACACAGTTGTGCTAGCTATTGAGATGTCCGAAAATGTTGACATCGAGTCATTTAAATAGTTAAGTAAGAAGGAGGTGTTGGTCCTGGTCTTTGAGTAGGATATTATTCATTATACATAGGCAATGAGCAGTAGTACTCAACTCACTATTTTTTACTCTGAAGAGCCATGTAACTTCGCTAGCAACATGGTAAGCATAGGCCTTCAGTTTCTAGTTAAATCCAAGGGGATCCTTGATGCAACGAGAAGGCCTCCTTTCACAGAACTGAATAAGCAGGGTTTTTCAGGTAAGCATGATACCTTGTGCAGATAACTATTGAAGAGGGATTTGCATGACCGGTGTAGGGTAGCAAGGGTTTTTCCCCAAAGGCCCACAGCGGTGGCTGTGGTGGAGCTAACCAAAGTGATGGGCCTACAACGGAGCTTGATGTCGATGTGGCATTCTCAGCCACATCAATTTTGAATCTAGATTTCATGGCGTTGCCTTGCTATCTGTCACTTGTACTTTTCATACATTTTTTTAATTTTTAATTTTATTTTATGATTATTTCTATTCTATACATATATTGAATAACGTGTATTGCTTAACTTTTGAATGCTCCCTGACATGGAAATGATTACTAGCGGAAAAAAGTTTGAGAGTATTTTTTTTAATGATACAATTGCGTGTTAGTTATTAACGTTTCATCATTTCTAATGGATTATTACGTCATGAGACAAACTTTTGATTGCCTACTATTAATTTGATCTATAAATTTCCTCTTTAAGAAAGCATTGTTATTGTTCATATGTTTTGCTATAGGAGCAAAAGTTGAGGAGATGAAGAATCTTAAGCACTTAGCAGAATCAAATAATTTGAAGGAACGTAGCTACAAGTGAAGAAAAGAGGATTAAAAACAAAACTAAAAGTGGATAAAGATCTATTAGAAGACATCAAAAGATTGAGGGAGGAGAAGACATCAAATGATCAGTGGGATTTGTGGAATTAGTGAGAAATAGGATGCAACATTAGGAGAGCTTTGATACCTTAGGGCTAACTAAGTTTAATTTTTCTGCTTAGTTTCTATGCCCAAATGGGATAATGTACGTAGCTTAGAGCTGCTACCTTACCCTCAAAAGACTAAAGTCTTCTCTTCCCATACCCTTTTTCCTTTTCTAGATTATCTTGACTAGTTTAAGTTCCTTTAAGTTGAGGAGAAAAGTATAAATTCTAAATTGTATTTCAATAAGGAGTTTTTCAAGGTCTTACTAGCAATCCAATAATCCCAATGTAAAGATTTATTGGAGGAAGTTCATCAATTGGAGATGCACACAAGCAGGTAGTTCATCTTGTGGATAACATCCAAAGCTATATTTAGAGCTAAGTGGTCCTTATTTGATTTTTCCTTTACTTTATTATTAGTGTGTGTGGGTTTGAAGATTGTTTGTGAGAAGTGTTATTGGGTATTATAAAACTTTGATGAGAATTGATATTTTTTTTATATTTATATTATTATTCTATTATATACTACTTAAATATATTTTATTTACTACATAGTACAAAAGTTTATCACTATATGAATCTATTTATGTTGCATCCCAGTTTATTTTCAGTTTGCTCCCATCTAGAAGATGTTTACTTTGTATATTAATCATAACAAAGCCATAATGCCTAAGTTTGCCAATGTTGTATTCAACAATAAGATCTATCTTTTTATATCATTTATAGAAAACTAATGAAATTCAACCATAATTGTCTTGAATTGATTAGTAATTATGAAGATTGCTTTAAATTTAAATTAATTGCGTGAAAAGTTAAACCACAGCATCATTACCAGCTGAAACTATTGTTAGGTTTCCATATCCATATGGAAGACATTGTAGGCAATAGTCTTTTAAAACATGTTTTCAAAGGGTGTTGCTGGTTGTTAAATTTTATGCATCAACAATGTTCATGGATGGGTCCTCAAATGCATGCTAGACTTGTTTGTGGACAAGTCCATGGATGTGTCCTCAGACAAGTCATGGGTACATTCTTAGGAAACTCATCCTCAAATGAGTCTAAGATAGGTCCATTCAACAAGTCTAGAGATAAGTCATGGATGTGTTCTCAAAATTCAATGGTGGACCAAGATGTGTCGTTGAAACCATGCCTATAGATGTGTCCTTCGAACATTAACATATATAGGGGCAATCATGCATGAGTTGGGTTCACAAATGCGTCCTTGAGGACATGCCCATGGAATAAACCTAAATGCATCCAATGTCTCCTTCCCTGAACAAGTTTTCCTAGGACCAAGTGTTGGGTTACTAGTCCTTGGGGATGAAGTGTTGGCCTAATGATCCCCATTGATTACATGGTGGTGTAACATGCGCATACATCCTCTTATATACATTAATTGAATTGGGCCCAATGATACCATCCTAGATCCTTATGGATTTGGTCCCAAGGGACTAGGACCACATCTTGAAATGAAGGTTATGAACATGTCTAGCACTCATTCATGGACATCCTCTCATGGACTTATTTAGGACTAGTTCATAAGGATGAGTCTTTGATACAACATCCTCAAATGAGTCCTGGATGCATCCTTGGAGCTTATCCTTAGATGCATCATTGAACTTGTCTACAGATGAGTCCCTTGGACAAGTCCATAGATAAGTCCTTGGAACTCATCCTAGACACATCCATAGATGAGTCCTTCGAACTTGTCCTTGAATGAGTCATGGATACCTCCATTGGACAAGACCACAAATGAAAGGGATTTGCATTAGTCTCAATTATTTAGCTATTTCACTTGGAATGAAGCAGAATGATAATACCTCCTCTTTTTTCAAAATGATTTAAGTGAAATAAAATAAAATGAGATGCTATGCAAGAACTAGCCACTTGCACATTAAAATCTTAAACCTTAACCTCTTGAAAAAAATAATATCCAAGTATATCTCAATGGCCAAATATGCATGATATGAGGGAAGAGGGTTGTGAACCCTCTAACATTGTACAAACATATTTTAATTATAGAGATTATGTAGAAGGATTATGCTTAGAAACTTGATTCAAAATAACATAGTGATTGCTAACACTAATTGCTATAAGAGAAACTAGTTTTGAGCCAAATTTGGAAGGATACACCTACTAAGACTTTCTAGTCAGCCCTATGGTGGATCAAGATGTCAGGTTATTATTCCTTTCTTGCATTTTAAGATTTCTAAAATAATTAGGTATTGAACAACCTTGAAGAAGTAATGATGTACTACCTTTTACCACATTAGCATAAGAGGTTGAACTTGTAACATCTTTACCTTTCTGTTTACCTTTGTAGAACAATGTTTGAAAGCCTCCATCTTCTACTACTATTTGAAAATCCAAGGGAGATTATTGTATGCTCCTATCCATAGAATCCACATTCATGTCTAATGTATGAGGTTGAGGAATCTCCATTAGGTACCCATAATTATGCATTGTTATTATTATGTTGTACTTGTTTTGTTGATGATGTGCATGCTCCATTCTTGAACAAATTTTTGTACATGCTTCCTATTTAACTTTTTCATTTGCAAGTGGCAATATGATCAACTTCTTACTTTGCCAATAATTTAGATAATTATAAACTTCATGATCTAGTTGATGATAAAAATAGTAAGAATTTCACAAAGTTAAATATATGAGTTTATGTAAAATTAGAGGTTTTCCATTAATCAAAATCTCAATACAATCTAGTAAGTCTTATTGTAGATCCAATGCTATACAAATGTGTTTTGAGGGACTTGCTCAAATACATTTCATGACATCCACACAAGTAACCTTACCTAAATGACTTGTAATATCATAGATGAACAACATCAAACTTAAAAATAGCCTTGGAAATTTAACCCAAGTGGGTAGGATACCCTTAGAGGTTTCTTCAAGGTTAAATTCTCCAATCCAAGGGAAGACTATAAGAAAAGTGTTAAAAATATTCCAAATTCCTTCATGAAGATCCTATTGTAACTATTTAGGAGTATCAAATGAAAATTGAAAATAGATTTTGAATATGCATATAATTTATTTTTCTAGGAGTTCACTACATAGAGATCTAGTTATTAAAAACAATTAGAGGAGGAAGGAGATTAGTAAAATAACCTATCAAGGAAGTCTTAGAAAAATTCCCAATAACTAAATCATAAATTGAGCAAGACTGAAAATCGCAATTTCTTACTACTAGGGCTTTCAATATTAAAACTAGGCTTTTAACATTAACACCAATTGAAACATTGGTATTTTCTAACTAGAAATGTCTTGAGGATGCTGACATTGATCATGAAGATTTGAATTTCTAAAATCCCCTGAAGCAATATTTACATTCTTCAGAATTCTTCATTTTTTAAAAACCTTCAATACCTCATAGAAGCCTAAAAAGAGAGGGGCTTAGTAGGTAAGCCTAGAAGCAAAGTAATGTTGTAAGGCTTCTTCCAAATAAATAGCCCCTATTCTTCCAAGTTGTCATGGTTCTTCCATGCTAGTGCTCTTCTTCCAAGCTCTCCTAGTTCTTCTATGTCAACTCTAGTCCTAAGCCCAGATGCAAAAGAAGGGTTAGCATCAGGTTGGCAACTAGCTGTAAAAACTTTCCATATCTCATAGATGAGTTATCTTACAGATCTTGTAGCTACTAGGGCATTCCCCAAATGTAATGCACAACAATTACATGGGGCTCAGTTGCTGCGAAAAATGGGCAATGGCTTGTTGAAAAAACTACAACTAAACAAAGATCTAGCTCTTCATAGAGGAAAATGGCAAGAAAGAACTCATGTAGTCAACCCCTTTTTTGTTAGAACAAAGTTAGGATGATGATCATAATGATGAGTTATACTCATGATTTTGGCCAAGAGAGAAACTAGCTAGACTTTGTTATAGAAAATAAATAATTACTGTCATAACATTGGGACAAGAAATGAACTTTTCTATAGGAATTATTATAAGTATGTATTAGGTAGACTTTGTCATGAAAAATAAATAATTATTATTAAAAATATGCTAAGATATGAAGAATTCATAAGAATTATTAATGGCTTAGCCAATCACATTGAACCAAAGAATCAACTTTTTGATATGTCTTGGCCAATTACCAATACAAATTAAAGGCTAACAAATTGCCATGGTAAAAATTATTTAACACTAGTTTTGATTTTTTTCAACATAAAAATTAGCTTATAGAGAATCAATTTTGGGATCTTATTAATTTGAAAAAGGAAAAAAAATTCTCTTGTCTAAATGATAGGCATATATCATAAATATATAGCTAAACTAGTTTAGGCTAGAATCAAATAAGTTAAAAAGAATTTGATAGAATATACAAATTAAACATAGTTTTTGCATACATGGTTTGAATTAGAATTAAATACACAGTTAAGTAAAAAGAATTTGATAAAATATACAAGTTATTAAATTAACTTCTACCTAAGTTCTATTATAGCTTTGGGTTAACTATGTAAAGTCAAAATTTTGGTTATGGTAGTGCAAAAATAAATTATGTAGTACAAGGTAATATTCAAAGCTTACACAACATTAACATGTATTTTTTCTAAGCAACCAAATTGGATATTGCAATCTGGAATCTTTACAACATTTGATAGCCCTAGGAATTTATGAGATTGATGAAAAATACATGTAATGCAATTTTAAAACTTCATTCAATTTTGTACAAGCTTGACATAAATTAATAAGATCATGGACATTAATGTTCTATTTACTTTGAATATGCCTATATTTGGTGCATTGTAGAAGCACATAGCATTCATCTTCAGTGACATTTTGGTTACAAAGGGGGTACCTCTAATTTTCTTTTGGAATGTTAGTCCATCTATAGATTTCTATTTTAAAATAATGAGAACCTATTATTAACCTACGAATTTGAACTAGTAGTTAGTTTTGCTAATCATTATAGATCCTTACACACTTGAATGCTAGATTATAATAAGCTTCAAAAGGACATTCTAAAATTATATTCTTCTGGCACTAAAAATTAAAGGTTAATGCCCCTCTCAAATATTGAGGTTGAGGTATTGTATTAGAACAAAGGTGGTCCAAATGAAGTATAGACAATTTTTAGCTAATATCAGCAAAAGGACTATCCTACTAAAATGTTCAAGAAGATTCATGAAGCTAAGCTATTTTTGACAAACCCAATGGGGATGACATGATTTCAACATATCACAATGCATGGTTCCCCAATTATATGTTTTCTTTTTCTAAAATAGACATTGAGCCTAGTAGCAGAATTGCTACCTACATAACAAGGTAGACGTGACCCACTGAACAAGAGTGTCCCCTTTTTCATTATGTCTTAATTTATAGTTTTATGTTACCTTAAAATCCTAGAAATAGGAAGCCTAAGAGGCTTAGAAGATCAAAAGACTTGGGAATTCTAGGAGGCACACTTAGGCTAGAATTCAAGCTCTTTATTGAACCTAAAGCAATTGTATTTTCATCATTTTAAAAAGATTGGTTATTGCTAAAGATTAAATAAAGTTGCTTAAAGCTTTAAGAAACTTTTTGAATCAATGTTTTGATAATCTTTTTGAACCAACCTTTTAGGCATTTGACTTATGCCTCTTTGGGTTTTTTGAATCTAAGAAAGCATTTGTTATTTAATTTGAATTATATTTTAGTAACAACATCTGAGAAAGCTTTTTATTTTTTCTTTTTTTAGGGAGTAATTCTAGTGTGGTTGGTAAGGAATAATAATATCAATGCCTTTATTGAGCCCAAGGTAATTTTATTTTCATCAATTTGAAAAAGGCCAGTTATTGCTAACGATTAAATAATATGAAAAATTAAACTTGAAAAGGCTAGTTATATGGTTTAGTTGGTTAGTTTGATGAATATGAAAATTTCAACTTGAATAACTTGAGGTCATGGATTTGATTCCACATCATAAAAGTTTTTCCAAAAGTGCTAGAATCCTAATGTAAAGCTTGCATAAATTTTAGTGGCAATAGTAAAACATGTTTCTAGAAAAGCATCAACACAATCCTAGTTTTGGTTTGATTTTGCATGTGTGGAAACTAGATTTAAATTAAAAATGCAAAAATCTCCAATAGCTCTGAAGCTTTATAAGAATTTGATTTGAAATAAAAATGATAGTTTATTAAATAAAGACAAACTACTCTTCTCCACATAATCAAGAAAGAACCAAGAAATTTATGGAAGTTGCTTCATCAAATGGAAAATTTGAAAACAAAATTTCCCTTTTTATATTATTCTACAATTTTATCAAATTTTGTTTCAAGCCAAGGGTGAGCTAGTAGGATATCAGTAGGACAATGACAACCTTTTCATATCCTTAGAGGACACTATGCAAGACATCAAAATACTAACCTTAGATAAAGCAATTGAGGTAACTAGATTGTTTGAAGAACTGTTAACTTAGGGAGGACCTTTGGTATAGCAAACAATTTCGAAAAATCTAAAACACACTTTCTAAAATTGGTTTGGATAAAGAATGGTGCACTAATGAATCTATTTTGCTCTTCCAAAAAGGAGATAAATCTAATCTAAATAACTATAATTAGTAATATCTTTGCTATGGTTTTGGAAATGATTCTTGAGATAAATATTAAGAAATATATAGGAAAAAAAATTTGTGAGTAGATTTAGAAGCTAGGTTTAGACATCACCATTCTACTATTGATCATCTTATTATATTGAAATATCTTATTGATAATGCAAAAGGAAAAAATAAAAGAACTTTTGTTTGATTTGTAGATTTTTCTAAAGCATATAATTCAATTATTAAAAGCAAGCTATGGAAGTGATTACATAATATAGGTTCTCCTCCATATTTATTATCTACTATTCAAATTTCTTACCAATAGGTATATATTTAGATCATAGATCACCGCTCTTGTAAAAATGTTTTATTGCATAGTGATATCGGGGCAAAACAAGGTTGTCCTCTTTCACCTACACTTTTTAGTATTTTTCTTGATGACCTTGAGGAGTGGATGTAGAAAATTTCAAGTAAATACTTTATTAAAATTTAGGATTACTTTGTGAACCTTTTGTTGTATGTTGATTATGTAGCTCTCATATCTAATTCTAGGAAAGCCTACAATAAATGCTTACTACCTTTGTAAATAAACATGCAGTGATAGTGACCTAAAGATTAAATATGAACATGTGATCTTTTGTGACCACAAAATAGAAACCTTAGGGTTGAAATTTTGCATGGTAGAATTATATTGGCCATGAAAATGAGCTTTAGCCTACTTTAAGGAGGGTGCCCACACTAGAATCACACTAGATTCGATCTACCAGAGCCACGCTTTCACTCTTAGCCCTAAGATGGAGTAGTCTTAGTAGTAGCTTAGTAGCAATAAGATTACCAAATTATCTTGCTTTAGGAATGAACGTTAATGCATAAAAAACTAAAATTATGGTGTGTGGCACTAGAAATAATGATTGCTCTTTCACTATTGGAAATGACCTAGTAAATGTCACACTAACTTATAAATACCTTATTCTAGATCTTTCACAATTCAAAGTGGGAGATGTCCATCAAATAGAGGATTGTAGCAAATTGGATTTATTATCTAATTTAAAAAAAGAACAATCTTAGCCTGGGAAATCAAAAAAACAATTATTTTTTCCTATTATGTCACTAATTTATATATGGGTATGTAGTGTGGGGTCTAGGACTTGCTAGCAAATATTGGAAGAAATAAAAGAAGTTTAGAAGCATTGTTTACTTGAAAAATTTTAAGTTAAAAGGAAAGTACAATATGATTTGTTATTTCTCAAAGTAGATATGATGCTCTTAGAGATAGAAGCTCTTTGTCAATTTGCAACATATGTTAATAGTCTCTCTTGTAGCACAATAACTAAATTTTTGAAGGAAGTCCTAGTTGGTACACCACATAAAGGATGGTTCCTTGAGGAAATGATGTGGCTCAAAAAATTTGAATATTGAGATGGATATTCTACATTGTAATATAAGACAGCTCTATAAGAGTATCCAAAATATGACACTTTTGCATATCTTAGGTAACCCAATAGGAAAGTAACAATTCTAGCAAGATAGCATTAGAGAATGCATTAAAAAAAAAATAACTTATTTATCTACTCCTATATCCTATTACTTATGACGTCAAATTAGCCAAGCAAGATTGGGCTCTCATTGTTTAAGAATTGAAACAAGCAAATACCTCTAGATTCCAAAAGAAGAGAGAACATGTCATTTATGCAATGAAAGCAATTAAAGATGAAAATCCCATATTCTTGGAATTTCTTGTTATAGTCCAAATTCACCACAAATGGAAAATTATATAATAGTTTAATTGAGATTTTTAAATAACACCAAGGAAACTTGGTAACTTTATTGATGAAGTGTTTGCTATGCATAGTTTGTATATTTCTTCTGTCCAATACATGCTAAGAGTCTCCTGATGTAATAAAAAGCATTTTAGTTTAGTTTTAAATAAAGTGTTAAGCAACTTTTTGAATAATGTTTTGACAAATGTTTGAATTAACCATTTAGCCCCTTGGCTCATGCCTCTTTGGGATTTTTGAATCAGAAAAAGCATTTGTTATTCAATTTTAATTATACTTCAGTAAGCATTTGACTGATTTTCGTTTTGAAGCAAAACATCGTGTGCTTTGTAAAGATCAATAATATTGATGCCTTGTGATTCTCTGTTTGGTAACTAATCATTTTTTTATCTATTAAGAAATGTACTACTCATGACCCTTAAACAAGGGATGTGATGAAAACACCTCATTTTCATAGCACCAGTCCAAATTCTTTCTTTTCTTTTACTAATAAATTCCATACTTTTCTAGAAAAAATTTGAGGTACAATTATGATTCTATTAAATGAATATGCATTGGAGTTTTTATGCATGGAGACACAAAAAGTATAGATTCATCAGGCCCTTAAAGAGCTAGACTATCTGTGATAAAACCAAATTGAATATAGTAGGGAAGTATCATCAGCTAGTAATGGAAGTTTAGTTATAGAAGAAATGGCTTCTAGCCATTGACCTTGATTGAAGTTATGATTACCTGTTTTATTATGGATCACTTTGGCTAACGAATTGTTACTTTAAAAGCATTTTTTTACAATGAAATACCCAACTCAATTCATAGATACACACATTTTTCTTGGTAACACATTTTGAAATTTCTCTCAAAATAATGAAACATTGATGAGAGTAGTCACTCTAATAATTAGCGGTTATTATGAGAGCGGTTACTCTAATTACTAGAGTGGTTATTATTACAGTAATAGTTTCTCTAAAATTAGAGTAGTAGTTTCTCTAAAATTAGAGGGGTAGTTTTGTAATTATTAGGGTAGTTGCTCCCAAGCCTATAAATACAGTGCCCAGGTGCACACTAGGGAGTAATTTAGAAGAAGAAGTCTTGGGGAGGAACTCTTGGAAGGAAGTATTCCAAGGGAAGTCTTTTAGGAGTCAAGTTGGAGTATTTTCCAGGTGCCTGTAGCAGGAGGTCTAAGTGTGGATGGATGTTTATTCAAGCATCGTGTACCTGAGCATACCTTGTGTATGGCAATAAAGACAAGCTCTTGGATTCATCCTTGCAGCACTTGACATTTTTTTCTTACTCATTTATTTTATTTTATTTCTTTTGCATTTATTTTATTTTATCTTACATTTCTATTATTAGCACACATAGTACAATCACTTCGAGCATGCATGTAACACTTGGTAACCTAGCGTTTGCTAATCCCAGTACTGTTGTGTTGGTTTAGGATGTGTAAGGCAAGTGAGAACGGATACTAGTGTTAGGATTAGTTTAAAGCCTAGTTAATCAGTAGTTAAGTTAAATTATTCACTTAATTATATATATATATCTCTCTCCTTCCTTATTAGCAGCAAGACATACAAGCATAAAAGCTATAAAAATCATATACCTCAAACTTACTTAACCATTCAATTGACATACAAGTAAGTTTGGAAAGGCAACGATCAATCAACCTGTCCTTGTTCCACAAAGGCACATAGGCACTTAGTCCTTGGAATTTGACTAGATCATGCATGAAATGCTTGTATTCATATGGTTGAGTGTAGGGTTACCTTACTACGCATCATTGGCATCGTTGTCAGGGACTTAGTTGTTTGTGCGCTAACTAGAACATAGGAAATCATTCACATCATTGAAACAAATCCTTAGGGTTGTTTTAGAAAATAATAAACAAGAATACATTACACACTGAATAGACAAGTATGTCTCCTTCTTTGTACGAAAGCACCTCATTGCCTAAGTCTGAAACAGGAAACAATTGGCAGCATAATACACATGATGTTGATCTACCAATCCCTCAACAAGTTCGAGTGGTATATATTCATCTTGATGAGTATATACCAGAATTTACCTTTATCCTCCATCAAGATAAAAAATGTGTTGGCGAGACTTAGAAGGTAACATAGTGTTACCTCCTAGTCATTCAATTCCAAGCATGTGTCTTTGTGCTCTCACATGAATTGGCATGCCATAGTTACACACAAAATACATTGTGTAAGATCATGACTCGAGAGAATACCATCCTACAAAGGCAAAACATCAAAGGAACTTACAACAGAAGAGACATCATAAGTCTTTGAAGGGTAAGTGGTCCCGAGATGTCCCACACGTCTTAAGAGAAAATGAGAGTGGTGAACCTACCTCAAGTAGTTAGCCACACAACGATGTTCATTCCCTTGAATTTGGACAAGGGGTTGTGTATCAAAACCTTCATTCCACTATTCATATCCTAGGTTCTAATACCCATGGGCAAAAAATGTTCAAAAAAGGGACATGAACTCATGCTAAAGGTGGACATTTTGATCACAATCATGATCGGGGCCGAGATCATTGAAGAGAAGGTAGCAAACACCATTATGGTGATGGTTCTCCTTCTTCTTCACCTTCAGCATCTCCTTCACCCTCTCCTTCAATATCCAGATGTGGTCATAAAGAAAAAGACCATGGGGATAAAGGTAGGCAAAGTGGAAGTCATAGATGAAATGGCCAGCAAATGGGATGAGGACACTCTAGAGAGTCATGACATAGAAGAAGGGAGAGTAGGAAACAATGTAGGCATCATAGACACCATGGACGAGATGATCACGATGAACCCCTACTCACTACTTGAAGTATGCTAGACATAATTGAGGTTGTTAGAATTTCAACAAGGCACTAGAAAGATAGTAGGATCAAGAGATTAGATATTAACAATATCCCATAATTTTAAGGGGGATATAACATTGATCCTCAAAATAATTTACAAGAATTCCATGACATGTGTGCATTACAAAACATAGAGAACGAATGGAAAAAACTTAAGTTGTTCTCATAGACACTAGTTAAAGAAGCGGAAAGCTGGTACTAGTCCTTAGAACTGGAATCTATTCATAGATGGAGTACTATGTTAGAATTATTCAATGATAAGTACCAAACGTAGTCTCGAGTGTCTAACTTGCAAAAGAAAATCCAAGGTTGGAAAAAAAGTGGACATGAACCCTTGAATTCTACCATGGGATGATACTATGTACATTGTTGTCCTAGCCATGGTTATTCACAAAGGGATCAATTGCGCCATCTCTTGGATGGGCTTAGGAATGAAATGAGAAGAACCCTTGGGACTTATGCCCAAGGAAGACTATTTGAGCTTAGGTCCCATCAAATCCAAAGACTATTGGAGGAAGTTGCTAAGGAAGAAGGTGAACTACAAAAGAGAGAAAGTGCAGAAGAGTATAACCGAGATCCTTCCCTCTAGAAGAGGGGAGTAAGATTTTGTGAGATGAAGAAGAGTCACCACTTGAAGAGATGGTGAATAGGAAAACTTTGCCTATCTAAAAGATGACATTAGAAGTTTTGGCGAAGGTAGACCAAATGTGGGATTCTCCAGAAAATAGATTTCAAACTGTTATTAAAATAGTAGAGGAGTCTAGAGAGCAAGGTAGTGAGAAAAGAAAAAAAAAGAGGTTGAACATTCACGTAGCAAGGGTAAGGGAAAAGTTGCCATCATTGAAGAGGTTGTGGATTTAGAAATAGACAATGATAGTGGATGTGAGATATATCAATATGACCATTCTAAGGAATGTTGCCCTATAATCTCACATTTGCAGGAGTCTAGGGTGTATGCACTAAACCCACAATTAAATAAAAGGAAAACACCTGAAAGGTTACCTTATCCTCAAGGTAACCCATGGTAGTTTCACCAACCCTTAACATATTATCCTAGTGGAACTCTATCACAACTGATTGAGCAATATCAACAGTTGCAACACCCACAATCATAGGGAATGCCACCACCAATGTAATAGTATCCTTACCGGCAACCTAACCCATATGGATATTACATGCAGCAGCCAATCTTCCCACATGACTCTACTAGTCACATCACTTCTCAACCTCACAACCAAGCTTGCAAGTATTATGGGACTCCCTCTTCTAGAGGTAATATTCTACAATCCTATCATCCTTCTCATTTGGTTGCATCTCTTCCACTAATAGCTCCACTACCACCTACTCCTACGATGCAAAGTGAAATCCCTATCCAACTGCAACAATGTAATGCCACGAGGGCTGTTAACTCTCAACCTACTATTGGTTCCAATAATCACATGAACAAAAGACCTTTCTTTAGAACCAACAATCCAACCAAGCTGTTGCAATCACAAGCAGCTGATTTCTTAGATGCCTTAGTATTAATCAAAACTTTGAAGCCCCCTTCAACCCAATCACCACACTTAACACATACAATCATGCAAAAACATACCATCACCGATTGGATCAAAGTTGGCCACCTTCTTAGGAAATTCTTTGATCCTAGGAGTCCTCTAATATACTTACAAATCACTAGAAATGCACTGTCTAAGGCTCTTTTGGATTTAGGTTCTGGTGTCAACTTGATTTTTCAAGAAATGAACAAGGCCTAGAACCTACCTTCATTGAAAAAGAGCAACATTCATCTACAGTTGGCCAACCAGTCCATCATTGTCCCATTGGGACTAGTAGAAGACATTATTACCATTGTTTGTGGATGGTCATGCCCAGCTGACTTCCTAGTGATTTAGGTAAACAATGGTAGGGGGGACTTCCTAATCATAATGGGAAGAGCATGGCTAAGCACCATCGATACATGCCTAGGAATCCACGATCTTTTCCTAGAAATATCAAAGAAAATATATTTAGAAAGATTAAGAAGAAGAAAGTTCTGTGTATCACATATAGTGACACAGGGTGTAATTGCATGTAGAGGTCATGGTTTGTGCAAATTTTAACATTGACTACATGCAATCAATGTGCACAAGTGATTGACATACAAAGATGCCTATATGCAATAGTCAAAAAATTGGAAGGCACCTAGTGGCTAACAGCTGATTAAGAGAGTAGTTCACTCATATGCATAGAACCAAATGAGGGATTGAATTACGCTTACATTGATAGCATAGACGTATTAGAGTAATTCCACCACCAACCTCCAAGTCTTAACCTTGAAAATGTCAACTGGGGGAAGTTGGAAATCCCTGAGAAATTTATGCAGGAGCCCCTCAAGCTAAAACCATTGCCCACCGATATGGAATACACATTCCTTAAAAATAGAAAATAGGTAATTATCAACGCTAAGTTTTCTCCTCAATAGAAAGAATAAAAATAATTCTTTTCAGGATGTGGTTCTCACTCAAAAAGACAGAGAGAGAGAGAAAATGTGAAAATTCAAAGCACACCCCTTAGACATAATAAAGCAATATGGCTACAAAGTCTTTGCATGGTGTGGTTCTCATGCAAAAAAAATTGTGGGGAGGGCGGCTAAGGAGAAAAGTGAGAATTCAAAGCACACCCCTTAGACATAATAAAGAAATATGGGCTACAAGCATTGGTTATGAAACTAAAAAGAAATGTTACCCATGCTTGAAGGTTCCCTCTAATTAAAGCCCTTTCTCACTTCCTGCTTCTCCATCTCACTCTCCTTGGGATGGTGGTCACTCTTTGTGGAAGCATTCTTGTTTCCTCAAGAGGATGGATTGATGAAGTGTATTGATGCGAGGTCACTAAATGTGGTTGGTTTGAGTCTAGATTTGGGATGAGTTCTACTCAGTTACACTAACCATAAAATATACAAGGGGCTTTACACAACCTTGTTCTTGGGATTCCATTCCATTCTCTCATTTCCATCTTTCTTCCCATTTCCCACCTCATTGCTAGTTTTATCATTAGTCCATTTTTGGGTTGATGCATTGTTTTTCTTTGGTGAATTCTTATGGGTAAGTTTTTAACTCTTGCTTCCAAATGACATTTCTAGAGCCTATGGACTCTTTGGTTTTTGGGTTTGTCAGGGCATAAAAGGCATGAGCCTGCTTTGGGGAGGACCCACTGGCATTCCTTTTTGATGCAAATGTTAAGATCTTTTCCTTAAACATTTCTCGCAATCAATCATCTTTTGTTTCATCCCCATCTATGACATCCATTTTATTGGTGTTGCCATTGTTATTTTTTTCCAATCTTTCTTGTTCCTCATATTTTTCCATCTTATAGCTACTGGAGGTTCACTCTTAGTCGTGGGGACCCTAGCATAATTTTTTTAATTTTTTCTATTTTACTAATTGCCTAACCCCTACACCTTGGGTAGTTGCCAGTGATAAATCTCAAAACCAATTTCTACCATAACCACAACTCAGCCAATGTGCTTCATATCGAGGCAAGGTATCAACTGCATTGTGGTTTATCTATCCTTGATCATTTGTGACTGTGTTGTGTGTGTAGATGGTGATCATACAAGCAATGGACTAGGCTTGAAGGAAGCACTCAGGATGGATCAGTACTGGAGCATTTATGAAAGGAGCAAGTCTGATGGTGTGGCTATGGATAAACAATGGAAGGCACAATCTTAACATTGGGGGCAACACGCTTCATTTTCTTTCTCTCTCTTTCTCTACAAGATGCCAAATAAAGGCTTGGATGTCCTTTATGTACAAGTGTTCACCACAATGGTTATGAACACTAATGTTGTAATATGCTTATTGATTCGTTCACTAGGCACGTTGAATTTTTCATTCCATTCCATCATTAGTTGTCAATTAGTTAATAATCTAACACCTTCTTAATATTTTGTAAGGAACTCGATGATGAGTTCTCATTCAGTCGTGGGGGTATGATGAAAGCAGTTACTCTAATTATTAGAGTGAAAGTTTCTATAAAATTAGAGGGGTAGTTTCTCTAAAATTAGAGTAGTAGTTTTTGTAATTATTAAAGTAGTTTCTTCCAAGCCTATAAATACAATACCTAGGCGCATAATAGGGAGTAATTCAGAAGAAGAAGTCTTGGGGAGAAAGTCTTAGAAGGAAGTCTTTCAAAGAAAATATTTTAGAAGTCTTTTAGGAGTCAAGTTAGAGTATTTTTCCAAGTGCTTGCAGCAAGAGGTCTAAGTGTGGATGGATCTTTATTTGAGCATCGTGTACCTGAGCATACCTTGTGTACGACAATAAAGATGAGCTCTTGGATTCATCCTTGCATCACTTGAGATTTGTTTTCTTACTCATTTCTTTCATTTTATTTTATTATTTTATTTTGTTTTACATTTCTATTATTAGCACACATAGTACGTTCACTTCGAGCATGCATGTAACACTTGGTAACCTAGTAACGATTAGTGTTTGGTAATCCTAGTAGTGTTGCGCTAGTTCAAGATGTGTATGGCAAGCGAGAATGGATACTCGTGTTAGGATTAGTTTAAAACCTAGTTAATCAATAGTTAAGTTAAATTAGTCACTTAGTTATATATATATATATATATATATCCCCCCACCCCCCTTGATTAGTAGTAGGACATACAAACATAAAAGCTATAAAAATCATATGCCTCAAACTTACTTAACCATACAATCGTGACATACAAGTAAGTTTGGGAAGACAACGATCAATCAACCCATCCTTGTTCCACAAAGGCGCATAGGCACTTGTCCTTGGAATTCAACAGAATTATGTGTGAAATGCTTATATTTGTATGGTTGAGCATAGCGGTACCTCGCTGCTCATCAAGCATAATAACATCCAACAATTCGAATAATGTTTTGCAACCTTCTCTTGTACACAAATTGGGTTGTAGAGGCCTCAAAACTAACCTAGAATATGATGATATTTTGTTATTTATTTATTCCCATTACTATTTGATGAGACCTAAATTGCTCATAGTGCTGATAGTCATGATATCATTGCCATGATATCATAGCCCTGTTGTATCTGTCGCCGTGATATCACCACCCTATTGTATCAGAGTCGCGATATCGCATAGGCCGTGATATCGCGTATGCAATATCGCAGCTGATGCGATATCGCGTACGATATCGCGCACGCAATATTGCAGTCTTCCGCCATGTCTATAAATAAGAGGCAGCTCTCCCTTGTTTGGAGATCCCAATTTAGGAGTAGCGAAGCTCTGGCAGTTTGATCCCTCCAGAGTTAGAATTTTTCCTGTGTCTACCTGTAGTGTGGTGAATGTAATTGT
Source organism: Gnetum montanum (assembly GCA_015680685.1). NCBI lineage: Eukaryota > Viridiplantae > Streptophyta > Gnetopsida > Gnetales > Gnetaceae > Gnetum > Gnetum montanum. The sequence goes on from MNCI01037593.1 coordinate 465,186, forward strand.
ACGGTGTCTTTATTCGAGTGTGTCGTACTTGGACATACACATGACTGGCAATAAAGATCGAGATTACTTCATCATTGCAACATTCACTTAGTTTATTTATTTGTTATTTATTTGATGTTATTTATTGCTTTCATAGTGCGGTGTGAGTACAACTTAACTACGAGCATCTACGGGTGTGTACGGCTAGTTAAGGAATCGGTTGCTCATCGCGATTAGTCTCTCACCCTTGAAACTCCTAGAAGCAGAACGAGTACAACTTGATTACGAGCATTTAAGTGTGACTGCTTGGTAGCCCAGTGGTGTAGCTAGGGGGATCTAC
>MNCI01037593.1:467204-508797 GCA_015680685.1 Gnetum montanum
AATGCCACCAACTGTTCCTAAGGTGTTTGTACCACCGCAACCCATGAATAACACTTGTGCTGCTGCTACTAACAACAGTGAAGAGCCTTAGCAACATCAAAGACGTCGTTTCTTTAAACACAACTATAGGAAGGGACAACATAATTCTGAGGCCACTGCATCTTCCAACCCAGCACAAGCCCAACAATGTGGTGCACCCTTACCTTCGAACCCAATGCCTCATGTAACTTCCTCAGGGCCACCAACTAACACTCCAACAACCACAAGGCCCAATGAACACAACCATGGGAGGCATCATCCCAATCCTTGCATACCATCTAACGGTCCTAAACATCATAGTGGGTCAACTCGTTATCCGGGAACTACATCGTATGAAGTGCCCCACTGTATTTATTACAAAGTGTGTGAAATCCAAGGTGATAAGTATGGACCAACTTCAATATTTCCAATATGCAAGAATCCTCATCTTCCATTTATTAATCCTAGCCATACTCAACCGTTTAGTTATGGGGGATATCCCCCATTTCAGTAACAAGCAGGATTAATAAATGTTTTTAATTTTCTTTAATTTTACAACTTTTTGTTTTCCAGTTTTTCATCTTTTGACTTTTTTTGTTTTATCTTTTTGTGTGTTTGTATTTTCATGTTTTTGTAAGTAATCTCATCTACGAATAAAACACTCATGTGGATCGTTGGTTGAGATGTGTTTTATGTTATTAAGTCATGAGTGATCAATTATTTGAAACAGTGAGCCCACTACATCCACTCATCCACTCTATAAATAAAGAGGTTCTGTTCAAAGGTACAGTGATATTCTTGAAATTTCTAAAACTTAAAACTAATTTTGTGTTCATTGTACCCAGAATGAAGAAGGATGGACCAAGAGGGAATGATTAGGGTGTGACATCAAGGGGACCTGTGGATTCTCTTTGGTGATGTCTATGGGAGTTATCATGCAACTTGGTTGTACTAAGATCCTTGTAGATCTAATGAAAAATGGGAGTAAGAGTAATCAAAAGGGCACTTGAACATCAAAAGTTGTTCTAGGGGGTCCCACTGGAAAGACATGCACCCATGCCTAAAGGTTGGCGGCTTCTCTGGATTCAATAAAGTGAAAAAAAAAGAAAGAAGAAGAAAAGAAAAAGAAGTGCCATAAAACAAGAAAATCACTCCTTCCTTGTACTAAATGCCAAGTGATCGTACGCCTTGTTGTTATGGTACTCTCATAGTTGTTCATCATGGGATGAAATAATGCGATGTCACTGTTTAGATGGATGGACTTGGTCCTGATCTTGGAATGATGGGCCAATGACACATTAATCATGCTTCACACGTAGGATTCATGGTGCTCTAGGTCAGTTACCTCATGTCCCAATTTCTACGATCCCTTTCTATACTTCGTCTCATCTCACTGTTTGTGTAATTGTCGCTCGTGTCCTGTGTAACATACAATTTTCATCTCATTTTGGTGATATTTACATGTGTGTGTTTTGTGGAGTTAGTGCGGATTACATTTAACCCTTCTAGTGCCCACGGACACTTTAAGTGTGATTACACAAGGGCAAAATAGGTTGAAACCTACTTTGGGGAGGACCCACTTGTGTAATTTTGTTGTAATATTCATTAATTCTCTAGCTAGAACACACAATCTCTTACCCTCAACTTAATTTTTCAATTGATTTTCTTTCCCTTATTATCATCACATAGCCTTTTTCTCTACCATCTGAGGTCCTTATTGATAAATTCCACACCATCATAATTTTCATGCCTTCAGAACTAGTTGAATTACCTTGGAATCCTTTAACAATCATTTAGATGTCCTTAGTTTACAATGTTTAATTTCAAAAACATATAAAAAAATTCAGTACATTCTCTAAGTGCCCTCACTTCAATATATACATGACCCCCCTGTGCTAATCAACATTATTTGCAACTGTTCAGGTAGGGGAAGTTTTTCAAATTTCTCTCCATGACTTGCGATTGCATGTCCCTTGCTTTCATATCCATAACTCGCTCTCTTGCACTTCGAATTTCATTTCGTTTGAACCTACTTAAACCCGAAGTGTTCAGCTTAGTCGTGGGGGAGGGGGCACATGCCGAATAGCGCATAAATTTTTTGAAATTTATCATCACCCAAAGGACATATTTAAGGGTAATTAGTTCTAAAATTAAGAATAAAATGTGTTAAAAACAATTTCATCCCCTTAGCTATACCAGAAAATTAAATTGGGAAACCACCTAAGCAAAGAGGACTCAACATTATAATCTTTCGGGGACATGTTCTTCTAATAATTAACATCACATGGAAATAAAGTAAATCTATAAAGGCAAGTAGTAAGGTATAACCTAACTTTGGTAACAACCTTACTAATGATTGGTCCCGTGTGATTGCAGATGGTCCTGAAATGCAGACAACAGAAAGGTCCTGCTCAAGGTGCAATCGAATGATCTCAGAGAGGTGGAAGACACGATCCTACCAGACAACATGCAGAACAGGAGGAACAATCATTCATCGTTCATCAAGAAGATCCTCCTACCGTACGGTCTAGGTAGGCAAAAGAAGGAGATACCCTCTCTGAAAGCAATGCCTGGTACATAGGGGAAATGTACCAATTTTGGCACAATAAAGAAGAAGGCACCATAGTTGACAATTGTGGTGTGACTATTGACTTCTCTGTTCAAGCCATTTGGGAAGTATTAAACCTTCTAAATACAGGGCCAAAGGTTGCTCAGAACCAGCTGGACACTTTCAGAACCGAACAACTTAATAAACTATTGATAGAGAATAACAGGGTGGTGGAAGAAAAAGAGAAGGTTGACTGGGATGCCTCTATGGTGCAAGTGCAAACTTACACACATGCCAAGACACTCAATGCTTTACAAGAGGAGAAGCTCCAGGTTGTACTTCAACACCATCAAGCTTCAAAGCCTGGAGCACAAGAAAAGGGAAAGACATCAATGGAGGAGCGACCGCCACCAAGAACTACATGAGTTCCACCATTTTTTTAAATATTCTATGTATTGTGTCTTTGTTTTGTTTTTTCCCACACTGTGGCATCATCCCATTTCTTTTTCCAGTTAATAATCTCATACCTATCCATTGTGTAATTGCTGTAACTCAAGGATGAGTTTTCATTCAGTCATGGGGGTATGATGAGACCTGAATTGCTCATAGTGCTGATAGTCATGATATCACAGCCTTGTTGTATCTGTCGCCGTGATATCACCACCCTGTTGTATCAGAGTTGCGATATCGCATAGGCTGCGATATCGCGTATCGCGTACGCGCGATATCGCATTCCCCGTGTGTCACGTACGCGATATCGTGTCCTTCCCTACGATTTCGCGTACGCAATATCGCAGTCTGCCACCATGTCTATAAATAAGAGGCGGCTCTTCCTTGTTTGGAGATCCCAGTTTAGGAGTAGCGAAGCTCTGGCAGTTTGATCCCTCCAGAGTTAGAATTTTTCCCGTGTCTACCCGCAGTGTGGTGAATGTAATTGTATGGTGTCTTTATTCGAGTGTGCCGTACTTGGACACGCACATGACTGGCAATAAAGATCGAGATTGCTTCATCATTGCAACATTCACTTAGTTTATTTATTTGTTATTTATTTGATGTTATTTATTATTTTCATAGCGCGGTGTGAGTAAGCATCTACGGGTGTGTACGGCTAGTTAAGGAATCGGTTGCTCGTCGCACTTAGGCTAGATTAGATTTTCTTACCCTTTCCCTCATAGCTTAGATTTAGTTAATATTATTTTCCACTACCTTCAAGAGTAGCATAGATTAGAACACATCATACACCTCATATAGACTAAACCATACGTGACATATGCAAAACTAGTCTAGATGGGAAAACAGCGAACTGCGACCTAAGGCTAACTATCTAGATGCCACAACTAGTCCATCTGCGGAGTTCGACCAGATCGTGCGTGCGATGCTCGTTTCGTATGGTTGAGTGTAGGGGTACCTCGCCACTCATCACTATTTCTTATTTTTAATTTCTAATTGGCTATATTTGTATAATGCTTTTAAAAAAATGCAAATGAAGAGGAAACATAAATAATATTCCAAGATCATTAACAATATTCCTAGACATTGATTACGAATATTAATCCACATCATTTTCCTAAAAACCATTCCTTTGGGATTTGATTCTATCTCATACTTGTGAAAAGAAGCATTAGAAGTCCAACACTAAAGGGGAATGGAAACCTACATCAAATAATAACATAGATGAAAAAACAAATTCTTGCCCAAACAAATTTCAAAGGTGGCCTTCAAGACCTTTCATACATTTAAATGACAACTTCATAAAATAATTTCATACATTGAATGTCTTCATTTTGCTATTATGCCTCCAACACATTGACTTATTCAAGGAAAAACATAAGGTTCAGGCCATTGGTGTTTTGATTGAGACCTTGGAGAAAGCCTATAGTTGTTAGGTCTAAAACCATGTCACCACTAAATACTGTGAATGAATCACACACCTATATGGATGAAAAGTAAAGTCAACTTGGGGATTGAATTAATGAAACCAAACTTTGATGCTTTAAAACATATTGATGCTCAAAATGCCTTATCCAACATATAGAACCATGAGAATATTAAAATTTCAATATATATTTTCCAACAAACTAGAAGATGATTAATACAATGTATTTCTCATTGCATTTGTCTCATTGTCCTTGGGTAAAATCTTTGGTAGGATTTTTGAAATGATTCTAGGTAAAGGCCTTTTCTAGTGAAGCTAACTACAAAAAATTTCATGTATGATATAAATATTTGAAAAATTTACATTCCATATTCAAACAAATCTAAGTCATGCACATTCACCACTCCAAAGAATTCATGAACATTGAGTAGATAGCTCAAAAATACATGTACATGATTTCATTGTGATGTTCAAAAAATCAAACATGAGCTTATAGCTCAATGGTAATGCAGTAATGCCCATAAGTGTTCACCCCTTCATACAGCATCCAAACACATGCACCTACACCCAATCCAGCATTTGATATAATGATAAGTCAACCATGTTTTTTCTTTCTTTTTTCCAAGAGTCTGTAGGCAAGAGGCAACAATGGCAGTAGATGTAGTGTTTCCCCATATGCTGCATAGTTTCAAAATTTCAATTATTTGACATGATGCAATGTGCAGTCCAAAACACACCTATAATCTTCCCTTACCTATCATGGATCTTACATAAATGCCCATGAAATTTAAGTACATGTCTTCCACACACCCAACATATCAAAACATACAGGTGATAGCATAGGGATTCAAACATAGGTCTCTTTGGAGGGAGTCCATTGCCTTAACCAGAAACCTGTAGGCCAAAGCCCTAGGCCCCACTAACATAAAATGCACTGCAATTTGGATACTCTCCAAATCTAGAAAACAAGAAGACCAAAGGGAAAATGATGCTCAAGAAATGGCATTTCAAAAACCTTCCATTCAGTGCAGAGTATAAGGCAACCACCCTCAGCTCAGAGTAACAGCTGTCAATTTGAATAATGAGGTAAGTATGTTACCTGTAACATTTAAATAAAACCACTGAGTTGGAGGAAGCTTTAGGATTTTTTTTCTACAATGATATGTTTTTATCTAGTGAATGGACCAGATGAAATTTTTGAAACTTACACTGAGCCCTTACATTTAAAGTGTACCAAAGTGTGGAATGTGGTTTTAAATGTGGACATGGATCAAATGTGGAAGCAGCAGGACTTGATTAAATAATTAATTAAATTTTACCTTAAGTACTAGAGTACAAAAACATTAGAGATATATATGCAAAGCAAATAGTTTTTTTTTATTTTAAATGATAACGGTGTAGTATAACAAACAAGTTAGAACATTAAAAATGCAGGGATGGAAATTAAATGCAGAGACAGAAATTGCTACTAACATTATTTACCAATCATCTTTGGTACACCCATCCATTTCCATTGACCATCCTGTGCTAGAATAGCTACTGTTCTTATATGGATGTACAGGTCTCTTTTCATTGCTGTCATCAGCCTTCTGTATTGTTGTTGGATAAGAATCGTGATCTTTAATAATGTACAACCTAGCTACAGGAACTAGCTGTTACACTCATCTTGCAAAGATAACTGAAGTGTATTTATCTAAATATACAAGTCTTAAATTTCCAGAAATCACTCACTTATAGCAACACAAGAAATATTACTTAATCTCCAAATATTTTTGAGGTAAAGAACTGAGGGCTGAAATATGTGGTTTGTAAAATCAATAAGGCAATTACGAAAAGAGAGTTCCAATTCTTTAACATACAGCATCCATCAGCACATGAATCGCAGATATACAATTGATATTAATGCTAGCTTGTCCAAAAATATATGTTTATTCATCACTCTGAATATATTATCCATTTGGGATAAGCAGTAGCAATTGTTTATTTAAAAAGATCAATGTTCTAGAAACAAGGTGGGATCTATATGAACTGCTCTCTCATTTATCTTTACAATAGTACTTACTATTTCAGTAAATTGCTGATATCCAGTGCACAAACCTAATCCTTGTTCATAAATGAAGCTTCAAGATTTGAACACATGTAAATACTGTAACCGACCTGTTGTAATTTGGATGTTCTAAATAAAAGAAAACTCTTCAGCTTATTTCTTATCGTAAACAAAGAGTATTTTGGCTTTATTTGCTAACTTTCCTCAGAAGTCCAAAACTTGAACCCAGTTCTGTGTCCGTGGGCCAGCATGATTCTAACAGCAATCTCAATTTTGATGTTGCTGAATGACCTATTTGTTGATTTCTTTATGTTGGAAAATCAGCTGCACAACCTGATATCTCTCAAGGGTGTCCAAAGAAGGGATAAAACATGTGCTTTTACAACTGACATACTTACATACGCATCCATAACCAACTCGTCCTCTTTTGTCTAACTCTAGTTGTTGATTTTGATTTCAACCTAGCATTAAATTTGCAGGAAAATTCCTTGGACTTGTGATGTCTCAGACCCTGGTATGCATATAAATGAAAACCAGATCCTTTCATTACACAAATATGAAGACCTTTGGGATAAAATTAGACCATGTTCAATTTGATCCATTTCTTCTATAGCAATTCTTTATATTTCACCCATTCTTGACTATGTGACGTTTTCACTTTTCAAGGATCTTTAATCAGAGATGTCACTATTGATTCGGCTGAAAGAAGGAGTTTGGAATGGCACCCGTTTGGGTGATGTCTTTTGGAAAAAATTATAGTTATGAGTCCGATTGATTAACCGTGCAATAGAAAGCGAGTAGTGTGATTTATGGACAGACTAAGTTAGCATAGGAACTATCATAAGGTGACAGCCACACAGCCCAATAAGTTTGGAAACATAAATCCCTAAGTCTTCTTAGATCATTCCCGTTGAGTTTCAATTCCCAGAAACCTTGAGTGCAATTGATTAACCCTACAATAAAAAGCAAGTAGTGTGATTTATGGACAGACTAAATTAACATAGGAAATATCTTAAGGTGACAGCTGCACAGCCCAATAAGTTTGGAAACATAAATCCCTAAGTCTTCTTAGATCATTCCTGTTGAGTTTCAATTCCCAGAAACCTTGAGTGCAATTGATTAACTATACAATAGAAAGCAGGTAGTGTGATTTATGGACAGACTAAATTAGTGTAGGAAATATCATAAGGTGACAGCCACACAGCCCAATAAGTTTGGAAACATAAATCCCTAAGTCTTCTAAGATCATTCTCCTTGAGTTTCAATTCCCAAAAACCTTGAGTGTAATTGATTAACTGTACAATAGAAAGCAAGTAGTGTGATTTATGGACAGACTAAATTAGCATAGAAAATATCATAAGGTGACAGCCACACAGCCCAATAAGTTTGGAAACATAAATCCCTAAGTCTTCTTAGATCATTCTCATTGAGTTTCAATTCCCAGAAACCTAGAGTTCATTTTTTATAAGTTGTTTCATAAGTCTTGGTCAGCCTTCTTGTAAAAGAATTCTCCCGAAGTTTTTGTTAATCCACGTCGTGTACAATTGGGTGAAATCTTTATATTAGATCGAAAACTAGTGTAAATAAGAGTATAAATAACATTCCAGATTTGCTGGATCCTTCTCCCGGGAGTAAGGAAGGTAGCCTATCTCAATGGTCCTACCACCACATTCTGTTAGGACAAGGTTCAGATGATAATGATGATGATGATTCAAGTTCTTAATTAGCCTCTTTTCCTCCTCTTGTACTACAATCTGTACTCTTTATTTATAGAATATATTTTATTAATTTTCTTTTTCTTAATTCTTTCCATTATACCATGTGAAAGTTCAACTAGGCCTCATCAATCCTAATTAAAACACATGTGTGGGCATGAACAGTCTCAACTTATCTAATCTTATATTTACTTCAAGTTTAGCACAAACCTAGTTTACTGGACTGGGTGGCTGATTACTAATGCTCCCGACGTGTCTCAGTAAATACAGTCAGCAACTTGTGAACCGCAGTTTTCTATTCATTCTCCTAATTCATAGAAAATTTAAGAGTCCAGTGCATCTTAGTCTCCATTAACTTGATCAACAATCTTCTGCAATCATTCAATAATGATATGCACCATCACAATTTTCAGGTAGTCGTGTCTCTCTGCACAGTTATAATTCATCAAAAATACTTAGAAGGTTTCTGATAGATATAAAACAGAAAGGACAATACAATTGAATTGTTTTCAAATATTTAGAAGCTTAACCCGAAGGTCAAAATGATTTAAAGGTTAATTTTTTTAAAATAGAACCAGAATATATGATATCTTCCTTTTCTTGGAATAACCTTCCTGCAGCCTCTGTGAGTGGATACTTGTCACCTAGCCAAAACTTTGTGTTTTCCACTGCGAGTTTTAGAGATTAAAACTCTCATATGCTTTTGTCTTCTTGTGTATGGCTGACCATTATTTTGGTCAAGCAAATGAAGCATTACATGCTATAGCTGCAATAAACATGTTTTGTTATTAATATAGCAATCAAGAAGTTCATAGACTACCTGAACAAAAAGCTGATTGCATATAAGATAGATTGATGCTCCATTGATAGCCAAACATCTCTCATTTCGAAAGTAGCAATTGTTAAGCCATGTGTCACTAGAACAATACCATCAAGGGAGGAGGCTAGTTTGGACGTCACATGAAAGATACAATAAATAAAAGGTAAAGGCTTGAAAGACCTAACTTAAGTTGAAATCTAACTTTGTAAATGAAGAACAGTATGGTGTTGCCCTGGTTCGGTACTCAAAATGTGTGCAGGTCAATTTCAATTCTATTCGAAGTGGCATGCACCTAAATATACATGGCTAACGTCTTCTTCTAATGACATATAAGTATACAGGTTCAAAAGAGATTTTTTCAATGTGAAACGAGGAACAACAAGGAGATGGCTGTGACTGCGTTCATTCTAGCATCTCAGCAATTTATCTTATGGTTGTCGTTTTCAGACCATCCAAACGTGTTGAAGCTGATTCTCCACAGCCTAAGGGGCTTGGGACCTATGGGGTCTGCATGACACAAGCTGTCACTGTTCAAGAAATGAAGGACAATTGAATCCTTTAATGCTGTACCACATGACACTAAGATTAATAATGTTGTAGATGATGACATTTTGAGTTTTGATTTTCCTTAAGATAATTTAATCCATCAATGAGTATATAACATGCCTTTACTAAGCTTTATGCAATTGGTCTTTTTATTAGCAGAATTTCTTAGTTTTTCAAGCACTAGGAATTTAGAAAATATTGAGCTAAAAATAATTGAGAATATTAGGGTAACCTTGCTTATAATATCAGGAGAGGGGTTTTTTCTTTTGCTTTCGAAACTTAGGCAATGACGAAAGCATTGGTCTATTGATAGATCCTTTTTAGTTTTTCACCCATGGAAGGATGATTTTTTGGTTTGTGTTAAATTAGATATGTAAAAGCAAAGGCCAAACTTGAGTTTAATGTGAAAGGAAGAACATTTATATAAAATATTTCTTATCTTATACTTCTAAATTGATGTTATTATTGCCTTGATCCCAATCATAGAAGAGCTCAATGTCTAAAGTTATTGGCCAAGCTTGAAGCTAAGAGAATTTTAGCTAAACAAGTAAATAAAGAATTAAAAAAGAAGAATATATTTTTGGATCAAGTAAATGCTACTACCTAAATGCATTTTTCAAGTAGATGCTAAAGATATAAATATTGAGGATATTGATCCTACCTCTTCAGAAAATCCTCAAAACCAAGATTCCTCTTCAAAGAATCCTCGAAACCAAGAACGAAATCTAAGAGAAGTTACTGGTAGCTAGGAGCAAGTTACTCAGAAATCTTATGCCTTAGTTACACAAAGATAATTCTATCTTTAGTAATCTCCCTAAAGGGCACCAATCCCTAGCAATTATAAATAATATTCATTCCTCTAAGAGAAGATCAAGTAGTTGTTGTATGTTAGTTAACAGGTTTTAATCTAGGAATTTTTTCAACACTTCAGTTATTTAGGAAGATCTTCTCTCATCTGCACATTCACAATGATGTGTCCCTCTTAAAATGTAAGAGGACTCTTAAATCCCTGAAGAAGATATATAGTCTGAGATAGTATTTGTATTATCTAGATGTAGTTTCTATTTAAGATGTTAAGATTTAAGGATTCAAACTTCAAACTTGTTATAAGTATATTATTTCCAACAATTATTATGTCTCTTCTACTCATGAACATGGCAAATGTAGAGTAGTGATTTTTATTCATAACAAATTATAAGAGTTTATATTGATCAAGGTACTAATGATTTGGGACATTATTGTTGTCTCTGATTATAATATGCAAATGAAATTTTGGACTTTGTTTTTATCTATATTGCTTATAACTTGAATGACTAGAAATTGTTTTGGAATTTACTTTGTTAAAACTTGCCTATAGCTAATTGAGTTATTGTTGGATATTTTAATATGACCAAGAATCCAAATGATAAAATTAGAGGACAAAAAGGAGTTTATATAATAGTGAGCTCTATTTTTGGCTGTAGATTAAGAGTAAATTAAATTTTCATGAAGTTAATCAAAATTACTTCTCTTCTAACATTTCTAATTGGTTTACTTGGAGTAATGCTAGACAAGGATATTCTTACATTTCTTCTAGGTTGAATTGTGTTTACATGCATGAGGATACTTTTATATAATTTACTACCACCAATGGTGCTCTTGTTAAGGTAGATTATACTCACTCTCACTCTTTTAATTATCAATACATTTTCAACATATCCTTTCTTCACAATAGCTCATTTCACTCTTCATTGATGTAAATTTGGAATTTGCATCCCAAACCTATAGAAGATGATAGTTGGATTAATTGGTGGCTAATGCTTGTACTTTCTTTCAACGTTTTTATAAACATGTCAAGAAAATGGTGGCTTCTTGAATGGATTTGCATAATTCCGACCTTACTAAAGATATGTTCTTCTTACAAAATATAATGAATAAAGGCTAAACTATAGAGCCTTAGTTCTGAAATCTACAAATTACCAAGGAAAATATGAACATTTTAGTCATCATAAAGTTAGAGGAGCTCATCTTTGTGCTTGAATTTCTTAGCTTTGTATGGATGACCATGCTTCTAAAGATTTTTTTTTTTCATTTCTCAAAGGGAGACAACCCTTCCCAAAAATCTTGGCTATTCAAGTTGCTAGTAATATCTTCATTTCTAAAAATGAAATTTTATAAGCCTTCTTTGATTATTACTCTAATATTTTTAGCAAAGAAGATATTGACCTAGTTGCAGTTGATAATTGCTTGAAGTCATTACTTCTTTTAATCATTCCATATTTGATGATGCTTCTTTTCTTTATAAAGATGATCTTTTTAAGGCTTTGTAGCAACTCCATGAGGACAAAGCCCTTACTATGAATGGTCTCCCTATAATTTTTTTTTTTTTAAATTTGGCCTACTCTTCAAGATACAGTTTATAGCATATATAAGAAATCTCTTACAAAAGGTTCTTTTGGTATAGTTATCAATGCTAGGATTATTAAGTTACTACCAAAAATAGAAGATAGTATGTGCCTTAGTAATTGATGCCTAATTACTTTTTTAAATGTCATTTATAAAATTATAGGTAAAGCTATACCCAATAAATTAAAATCATTTCTTCCTCAACTAATTAGTAAAGAACAAACTGGTTTTCTTCAAGGCATGTATATCTTAGATAATGTAGTTACTACTATTGAGGGCATGCATTGGGATTCTTCTATAAAAAAATAGTCATTCTTTTCAAACTTGTTTTTGCAAAAGCTTATGACAAGCTTGATTGGTGTTTTATAAGAAGTGTCATTAAACATCATAATTTAGGTAATGTTTTTGAAAATCACATTGATATGCTTTTATCAAATGCCTCTTTAGTTATATGCATAAATGAGCCTTTTTCAAGGGTTATTAAGCTACAAATATTAGTCTAGCAAACATGCCCTTTAGCTTCTTATCTTTTTATCATGGTAGTTGATGCTCTTGGAGCTATGCTTAGAGCTCATAGTGATTCTATGAGGTTAAAGGAATTGCTCTTTTAGTAGATAAAAAGGATTTCATTTATAGCTAGTTTGCAGATGACACATTTCTTATTTTCATTGAGAATCATAATATTTTTAACACTACCTTGGATTGTATTGATATTTATTATAGAGCTTTAGGAGCTAAAATTAATTAGGACAAAACTCAAGCTATTCATTTGAGCTTCTCTCTAAGGCCTATGTGGACAAATAATTATAACATCAAATGAGTTTATCATATATATATGTTTCCTCTTTTGGGCATTCTAATAGCATTAGTTTCTACTAGTAGCATAATGTGGTAGAAAAAGTTGAGCAAAAAGCTTTGAAATGAGTTGCCAAACCCTTATCTCTTACAAGTAGATTTATATGCTAACCATATTTTGAGCTTTACTCATGTTTACTACTCTTCATTCATTGCTCCTAAATCATCCTTTTAGAGCATTGAAAGAATTATCAGAAATTTTTTATGGGGCAAATAAGAATAATCACAAACTTTTCATTGAGTAGTTTGGAATATTTGTCTTTTAAGTAAGGATCACGGTGACTTGGGAATCCTTTCTATTAAGCAAAATAATATTTTCTTGGCCTCTAAATGGATCACTCACTGTATAGAATGTAAAAAAGCTTGGAAGATTTTATATAGGAAAAATATTTCATGTTTAGATAAATACCACAAATGGAAGTATATTCATTAAAGCAATTAGATCATCTATGGAGAATCATAGAAGGGTATAGGTTCATATCTTTTTAAACAAATTTGGCATTGTTGGAATCAAATCAAAGCTTTTCTACAATGGAAACCTACCCATTTACGCACTTTGTTGACCACAATTTGTTGAAGCACTTTATTTGGTGGTCACCTATTTTTAAAAAGAATTTTAGCTACTTATTTGAACAATTCTCAAATAGAACAAATCATTTTACTTATTGTAACCTCTGTCATATTGGCCAATTATTTTCAATTAGAAATGAAAATGTTACTCTTTCTTGGAAACTTGTCAAAGCTAAATAGAGGTTTCAATCATAGGATATTTCTATTTATTAGCACATTGAGCATATTCTCTCCAACTTTGGGGCACTTGAAATGCATAATAAAACTTCTTAGTACAAAGACTAGTTTTTGTGAGATGGTTCTCCTATGCATTTTCTTAGTATTTCTAAAGCTAAATCTTGGTTTCACTAGTAAGAATTTCAATATTATACTTTAAATAGAAGATGGAATGTGTAACTAGAGGATCATCATTGGAAATCAGGTTTTTATCTTATATAAAAATCAAAGATCCATCTAATGCATCAATACTTATTCTAGTCCTTAATTCATCAAGGACTTCCCATTGGACATAGGCTTCACCTCTAAGAAGTTGAATATCCTAAATGCATCATTTATTAGGTAAAGGACACTTTTATGCATGTTTTTTAGGAATGCTATTTACTTAGAAAAATTTGGAACTTGTGTTCACCTCCAAATTTTCTATCCAAATCAATTTATTGGTTTTCCATTATGCATATTTAATGATAACTATGTTAAGTGTCACCTTCAAAAGGCTTGGAAGATCCTCCTTTTCGAGATTATTTTCTTCATATGGAAATGCAAATTAGATGTTTGGTATCAAAACACAAGTTATACTAAGCTTAAATATGGTGTAAAGTGTTTCATTACCAACTTAGTTCAACTCCAATTAGGCTTTGAATACAATATCAAGTTCTTTGAAGAAGTGTAATGATAAGAACTTGATTTAGATTTATTAATAATCATTTTGGGGGATGTGATTTTCCATTGTATTTTCTATTACAAGTGACCAGGGATTACTTTGTAACCTATGGGTGCTATTAAGGTTTTCAATTTTGTTTTTCTTATAGTTTGTGGTTCATCTTAACAACTCCTCCACACATAAGTATATAAATTTGTAGCTTAGAAGGATTTGCCTCAACCGTATGAGTATGCCATTGTGATGAGTCATCAATTTGTTAGGCCCCAACGTTGGATACCCAATGTCGAAGCCTTGATGTTAGATACCTGATGTTGGCTTGAAAAAGTGATGTTGGATATCTGATGTTGTCTCTTCTAGGTTAGCCTATAAATAAAGCGTTTGGATGCCTAGATGAGATAGGATATATAATGTAGAGAAGATAGTTTTAGTTTTTAGTTTTTGACAGTCTTTTTTAGAGTCCTATTATTCCTAGTGCATGCCTACAATGTGATGTTTGTAATCATATGACACCTTTGTTCTAGTTTGATATACATGGACATGTTACATGATTGACAATAATGATCAAGATTACTTCCATCATTACAACATCCACTTAGATTATTATTGTTTTTTATTGTTAATTATTTCTGTTTCCTTTAGTTAATAGTTCCATTTATTACTATTTGCTATTTCTATCATTAAGTGAAATGCATATGCCTTAATCATGAGCATTTAAGTGTAGATACTTTATAATCTAACAATGTATCATTTGGCACACCCAGTGACATATGCTTGTCAATCCCAAAAGTAGTATCACGAAGTCCAAGACGTATATAGATGATTAAGAGTGGATATTCATCACACGTAGGCTAGTTTAGATCTTATTTTCCATTGTTCATTAGCTTAAGTAATTTACCTCTTTATAATCATTACATCATTAGGAGNTGATTTAACGTTTTCTAAAAGATATATTGTTAATACCATTACAATTATTGTGTATGATATAAGTAACATAGATAACTAGCACCATCCTTGGAAATGGTGCCAATGATGAGTGGTGAGGTATCCCTACGCTTAACCATACAAATCACAAGTGTTCATACATGATCCAGTCGAATTCTATGGATGGGACTAGCTGTAGTATCTAGATCATTATGCTCTGATTGTAGTTCATTGTCTTCCCACTTGGACTAGTGGTAGCTTTGTCNACTAGTCCCATCCATAGAATTCGACTGGATCATGTATGAACACTTGTGATTTGTATGGTTAAGCGTAGGGATACCTCACCACTCATCATTGGCACCATTTCCAAGGATGGTGCTAGTTATCTATGTTACTTATATCATACACAATAATTGTAATGGTATTAACAATATATCTTTTAGAAAACGTTAAATCACACAGCATAAACCAACAACAATGTTTCTCTCACACGGAAGTAACTATGCATTGTATAGTGAACACATTCATTGGACAATTAATGAGATATATGATGAAGAAGATTGGAGTGACCAACCTTATGTAGGGGTTTCTTATGATCACAACCACCCTGATGACACTCAAACACTACATTCACCTAAGGTATACAATCTTAGAGGAGATGGCGTAGTCCCTAGATTAGTGGAGACCTCAAGGCCTAAGAACTCCTCAAAACCTAGAAATCATGAATCAAGGAACCTTGAAGAACATCATAGAAGCCATGGCAATCCTTCGATTTTCTCATCTTCCTCTTCCCCTTCAACATCTAGTTCTACCAAAGATGAATGTAGGTATGGGGATATGGCTCCACTAAAGGGTTGGACTAAAAATTGAAATCAAACCCAAGGGAAAAGTCAAATACATTCCCATGAACATAGAAATTTCCCTCACAACCTGTTCAATGATGATGAATCCTTGCTAGCCACTAAAAGCCTAATGTAGATCATAGAGGTAGTAAAGATATCTTGCAAGCATCACAAAAGGGGCACCTACCTAAGCTCAACATGAATAATCTTCCTAAATTTTTAGGAGGCTATGAGTTAGATCCACAACATCATTTACAATCCTTCCATGATGCTTGTGCTTTCTACAACATTGAAAGTGAATGGAAAAATTTTAAACACTTTCCTAGGACACTAATTGATAAAGCCAAAGTGTGGTATCAATCATTGAAACCAGATTTAATCTGATGATGGTTCACAATGTTAGAACTTTTCAACAAGAAATACCAAACATATGCGAGCGTATCCAACTTGAGGAGATAGATCCAAGAGTGGAAACAAGAATAACATGAAGATGCCTAGGCCATGATTTCTTCAAGGAAACTTTTCCACATCATAAATGGACTTCATAATGAAATAAGGGAAATCATTGGGTTATATGCCCGAGGGCAATTATATGAGCTCCAAGCCCATCAGATCCAAGAGCTAATTGAGTTTGTGGAAAAAGAAGAAGGAGAGATATGCAGATAGGAGAATGTCAAGAGATATCAATGGGACCCAACTCTTCAATAGAAGGGGGTCTAGATCTATGGTAAGGAGGATGAAACTACTCTTGATAAGGTGACCCCACAACAAACCTTGCTGATACAGGAGTCTATTGATGAACTAGAAGAAAAGTTTACTAGGATGTCCAAATGGATATATGAAAATGTTACAACTCTCATTAAGACATTTGAGAAGAGGATAATGCAAAATAAACCAAGTGATCATAATAAACAAAGGATACAAAACCAAGAAATAACTAGGGACAATTTTTTGCAAATGAGAAAAAGGGCTAAAGAAAATGAGCCTATAAACTCAATCATAGATGAAAATAATGGATGTGACATCTACATATATGACCATCCAAATGGCCATTTCCTAGTCATGTTGCATCTATAGGAGTATTGGGAAGTGTCTTAAACTTGAAGTTTGTGGAAAAGCACATGCTCAAGAGATTTCCTCTTCCACAAGGTAATTATAGACAATCCCACAAATGATCATACTGTCCTAGGGGGACTTATTACCAACCTCAACATGGTCATCAACCTAGTGGTAACAACCAAAATCATGGGGTAAGCCACCACCAAATCACCCTTATCCACCAAAACCACATGAATATTATGTTCAACACCCTATTTCTCCAACTAGTTCTACATCATTTTCTTCAAATCACCACTACCACTCTCTAGAGTATGACCAACTGATGACATCCCTTGAAGGATCACACCTTGCACCTCTTACCATCCATCCTACCCTTGATATTCTCATACTCCACCTCATTATATGTCACCACTAGCAACACAAGAAGGTTTGATGCCATAATATCAACAAAAGAATGCCACTTGTACTACAAATGTGCATAAATATGTTGATACTAATGGGTCTGAACCACAACATAGGAAAGGTTCCTTCTAGAGGAAAGGCCATAAGCTGAAATAGACCATGCATGAACCCACCACATCATTCAAGCTATCACAATGCCAACCTAGTGGACCATCTTCTTTATTTCAACCACTATCCTCTAATCCTACACATGGGCCATCATCTAGCATTACTCCAATTCCAAATCCAAGTAATGAATCTAATAGTGTAGGGAGACAAATAAATCCATGCATACCATATGATGATCAAGGGTGTAATTATGGGCTAGACATTTGTAATGTTAACACACCTCATACCTTAATCCATCATACATTTAACCATCAAGTGTGTGACCAATAATTTTTCTACCTAGCCACCACACCACCAATAGACACCTAGTGGCTAGGGCATGGACAGTTACCAATGTTTCATACATGCATGGACCCTATGTATCCACTTATTAATCCTTTTCATGACCAAATGTTTAGTCATGGGAGTTACCCCTCATTCTAATTTTTAGGATTCTTAAGTGTTTTTCATATTTTTGTTTTTACAATTTTTTGTTATTTTTCTATTTCTTAATCCAATTTTTTCTATTTCTTCTAATTTTTCTATTTGCTATGTTCATTTTATTTATTATGTAATCTCACTTGTGAATAAAATGATCATGTTGCCCATTGAGGTGAGGTTTTCTCTATGTTGTCAAGTCATAAGGAACTAATTATTTAGACATTGAGATCATGACATCCATCCACCCATTTCATTAATAAGAGGTTCTTGCTCTAGTGATAATGATAATCTTTTCAATCATCCAACCTAATAAAAAATCCATAATCATTTTGTCCAAATAGAAGAGTGTAGAACCAAGGTGCTCTATGAAGGGTGTGACATCAAGGGGATCTGTGAATTCTCTTTGCACACTTCTATATGTTCTATCATGTTTCTGATGTGGTAACCATATCCTTGTAGATCTAACAAAAAATGGAAGTAAGATTAGCCTAAAATGAAACTAAATAGACTTTTTAGGGCCCCATTGGAGAGACATTTACCCATGCCTAAAGGTTGTTGGCTTTTCAGAATAAAAAAAATAAAAACAAAAACAAAAACAAAAAGCAGAAAAAAAAAGATATAACAAGTGTGCCATAATAAGCTCATCCTTTGAACAAAATGCCAGCTAGTGATGTTACTTCTCATTGCTTTGATAGTTTTATGGTTGTCCACCAACATGATGAAATAATGTGATGTCACTGTAATGTGTGGTATGGACTTGGTTTGAATCTTGGAACAATGGAATCATGAATATTTAACCATTAATAACACATAAGGTTTTATTGTGACAATGGTAAGACACCTCATGTCCCAATTTCTAAAATCCTTTCTACAGTTGATCTCATCTCATTGTTTGAGTGATCATAACTTGTGGTTTTATGTAACATAGAGCTATTATCTCAATTTGATGGTTTTACATGTGTGTTTTTTTTTTACAATTATGTGTTGTATTCAACCCCTTTAGTGCCTATGGACATTTTTAGGTGTGGTTACACAAGGGCATCATAGGCTAGAGCCTACTTTGGGGAGGATTCACTTGTGTAACTTTTGTGACTTGTACCTATTGGACACAACCACATCATTTTTCACCTTCCAAGTGCTCAATTGTTATATTTTGTCATTTCCTTTATCCTATACTTGATTTTTCCATCAGCTTGATTTCAATGCCTTTTTTTATTGCTCATTCTAGTGCTTTTCACAGCAAAAACTCCACCTTATCATACTTTCAGTGCCTCAAATTGATTTTTCACTTACCCCATAATGATGGACTTAACTTCAAACTTTTCAACCAATCACAAAGCTTCAATTTCAATGCTCAACAACTCAATTTAGTGAAAATCCATGGACCCCAATGTTGCCTACCTGATGTTGGGTCCAACGTGACATCACATACCCAATGTTCAGTCTCATACCTGCTATAGATATCACTCCCATGGTGTTCAAATTTCATTTTCATCATTTTCCACTAGGGGAGTTGTTCAAATTTTCTCTCGCAACTCAAGAGCTCTATGCACTTACTTTCCACTTGTAATATTTAACTCTCTTCTACTCTAATTTTTGTGTCGTTTAAACCCATCTAAACTCAGAGTGTTTAAGATAGTTGTGGGTTGGGGGGGTGGGGGTGTGTGTTTGTGGGGGGTGGTGGGGAGGGGCGGTGGGGGTGGTGCTCACATTGAAACCTTGTTCCAATTGATGAAAATTTGTTGTTGCCTAAAAGGTATCATAAGGGTAAGAATGTTAAAAAATTTAGGTGTTGCCATGAAAAATAAATCACATTAATGCTAGAAACCCAAATTTTTCCAACCCAAGGGCCCATAACCATCATTATAAGCCACACATAAGGAAAAAGGAACCAGTTGCAGAAGGGTCATAAAAGGAGATAGACACTTTTTGAACATTTTTCTTCAAAACTTTTCTAACTTTGTAGTTATATGAACTAAGAACTTAATGAACTAAGGTAACATGTAAGATATCAACTAATTAATGATAATTATTTAAAATTTTTTAACCAATATTTTTCTATTTAGCATAACACAATCATTATTCTAGCATTTGTTGTTTTCCATCATTGATTTATATTACTACTATTACACATGGTTGCATGGTTAGCTTAGGTGGATCCTTTTACATTTACATCATTCAACCTTCATCTTTCATTTTCATTGTTTGGGAAACAATAAGAAAATGATGGATTTTTCTAGTTTTGCTTTAAAAATTAATCAAATGAATAATGATATGAATGCTGACATTTTGCACTTTGAATTTAACAAGGATATTTACAATCAAACAGTGCATGCCTTTACAAAGCTTAGTGCACTCACATTTTTTACTAGTATAATTTCTTTTACAATAGTTTTTCAAGATTAGTTTTGAAACTAAGATAATAGAAAATTTTGTGAAATATTAATATGTATATGATGTATTTAATTCAGTTATTTAGCCAATGAAAAGAACGTAAATTCTAAAAAGAAAAGAAAAGGCATGTTTGGATGAGAGTATGAGTTTAAAATTTTTGATTGAGAGTGTAAGGTCCTATCCTTTAATAAGGATGAAAATAATTGTAAACAATGTAATTAACCTTCAAATGAAGGGGAACCTCATTATGAGGAGTTATGATTATTCATGTACCCTTTGGAAAAGGGTTTGACCTATGCCATTTAAGGTTGGGATTAAGGATCATGCTAGGCATGGAGCTGTAGAGTTGGAATAGGTAAGTAATGGGAGATAGATGAAGCGGGACAGAAAGGGACTGATCACCCCTTTGGCAACCCAACCTAACTATTGTGGGAGTGCCAGATTACCTCTAAGGCTTAAGTGGCATAGGAAGACAACCTACAAGGTGTTACAGTACTTTCTTCTATTAATAAAATCTTTTCATTTTTCCTTGTTTTGTTCTTCAGTACCAATTATTTATTTACAAGTTAATTCATTTATTAAATATTTATAATATTTTTAGTATATTATCTAAGAAAATGATGAATGCAATAAATCAAGTATTCATATTTTTACAACATCTAAGAATGGAATGTCACATTTGTCATCAAAGCAAATCATGATTCATGAATCAAAGTAGAAGAAAAACCTTATTTTATTATTATTATTATTATTATAGAACACAAGTACATTTAAGCAAAATCATAAAATGAAGGAAAATATTATTTTATTTTATTTTGTAAACAACGAGGAGTGAGAAAAAGTACATCTAAGTAGGATATAGAAAACAAAGAATAGGGAAAAGAAGTAGAATAGGAAAAATGTAGAGAAAGCAACTGTGATTATTTGTTACAACCAAAAAACTTAAGAAGATCTATGACTATCTTTAATTAAGATTCTCTTTTCTCAATAATAGCATCTACCTTGCTAAGCACTACTTTGCATTTGGCCAGTCCATCACACGATTGTTTGATATATTTGATCACATGTCCTACTACAACTGCTAATTTCTACTTTCTTTTAAGTTGGGTCTTCAACATATCCATCTATATTGATTGATCATCCATGTTTCTTTGCCATTTCTTTTCCTTTCTCTGTAAAAACAAAGATTTAAATTATGAGTTATGAGCAAATCAACAAACAAATACAAAAGGAGAGAGAGAGAGAGAAGAAAAAAGTATTACCTAAAATCAATCATTATCAATTTGGAGGAACTGTTCATAAATCTCTAGGTGGCAAGCATGGCATGTTGCACTCTCCAACTCTCCTAAGAGTTACTCCAGATCTTTTATAGCATTTGGAGCATCATCAAGAATTAGATGCAAAGGTGATGGAATTCTAGCCTATATTAAATAATAATTTGTGTTAAAGTTACATGATTGAAACTCTTGTAGATGGTAGACACTATCACAAACAAAATAAGGTTTATTATTAGAGATTCACTAACTAATGTGTCAAAGAAGCACAAGTTCTTCTTCAGTAGCTGCCACTATCTTCCCCATCGAATAAGAAGATCTTTAGATAGAAAAAGAAGAAACCACTGGAACAAACTCAAAAAATAATGTTAGTGCTACTTGTGGAAGAGAACCTATTCCAAATGTAGCAAAAAAAGAAGGTATCTCTCGTGATCTAGGTGGTGGAATGGGAATCTGTGTAGAAGTAGCGCCTGCATCATCTCTATCCATCTCTCAGATAAAGTACTGTTGCTCCATAGACCTCTGCAACAAAAAAAATCAACATCATACAAAGGAAAGAGAGAAGTATACAAACATTTAAATAACCAAAAATTATCTCTATTTACTTTCCTTTATCTTGTCTTGAACTCTACTAAGTTTGTTGGGGTTGTTGTTGAGCCTATTGTTGAGTATGTTGTCTTATAGCTACTAAACCACTAGAATTTTACGTAGTACATTGCCTATACAAAAAAGAAAAAAAAAAGAAAAAGAAGAAATTTATTAGAAAAAAATATATAGATAAGACATTAAACTAAGTAAATTATATTTAAATATATACATTGGGAATAGTAATTGTGATCTGTTCTTGTGGTTGAACTGTACCAAAGGTCAAGGTACCTTGAATATCTTCAACCACTGTAGTTCTAGCACTCTACATTGGTTCATTCTACAACCTAAATTGCAATATCAAAATACATAAAATAAAAATATAATCAACAAACAAGGAAATAATAAGAACATGAAAATACCTCATTAATTTTCTTCTGATTTTAAGCATGCCATAAGGCTAGTTGGCCTTTCTTAGCACCCATAATCTTACTCCTTATAACTCTCTCATCTTTGAGAAATTTAGGGCATAACTAGGGATTGTAATAAGTAAAACATTTTCTTATGATCATAACTTAGGATCATACACATGATCAAGGGTATACGACATAGGGTATAGGATTTGGAAGAATTTTGCTAGGCAACAATAATTTCAATCATGGCATGATACCAAGCAAAAAAATAAGGCAATGACCAATCATAAATTCTACCAATTATGGTACCATGAAGTATAAAAATAGAATAAGAACCAACATTGGATTGTTGTCTATACCATAAAACCTTACTACTAATAAATAGACATAAATCAAAATGAGCCTCATTAATGAAATCTTCAAGAACAAACTGGCTTTTTCCAATGGTAGAATTAGCAACATAATTAGATAATTATTTCTTACAAACATATTTAAATTTTGTGGAATAAGTTGAAGGAATTAAAGGATCCTCTCGTTGCTGAAAACCTAAGGCTACTTAAATATCAAGAGGAAGGATTGTTATTGCCCCAAAAACTAAATGGGAAGTAGAACCTTTTTTATTATTGTATTGTTCACACCACTCTATAAGAACACCCTTGCAATGGGAGAGTTTGAAAATTGAAAAAGCAAGTAAATCAACTAACTTAGAGTGTTAAGATATTGGAAAACCTCCTTCCCATGAAAACTACAAACATGATTAGAAGCAACGAGTACATTATTTTGATGTAAAATAATATTGGGTGATAGAGAGCTACCTAAAGGAGTTTGAGGTGAAGCTTAACGTTTGGAAGCCACTATGAAGATGGTTATAATTATGTATGATAAAAAAATCTTTAAGCTTCTCTACTGACAATCTTCTTCTAATATTAAGTTATGATGAACAAATCATCCTCTTTCTCATATTTATAACACAATCATAGAAATCTTTGCAAAAGAAAAAAGAAAGTTATAACTTAAGATAACCAAAGATTTAATAAAAGCTAATGTATACTTTTTTAAAGAAAAAGCTAACGTTTACTTTTTGTTTTTAAAAGCTAATGTTCACTTTTTGGGATTTTATGATTTTTAGATTCACTAAAGTGAAATTATCTCTAGTTCAAAAAAAATATTTTTTGTGCCCATAATTTTTAGTTTAAATAGAAAGCATACTTAACTATTTACAAAAATTCAAATTGTTACTATGGTAACAAAAGAAATAAAAATTTTGTCATTAAGCATGAATGTTCTGGAGTAGAACTGGGATGGGTAACCTCTTGAAAAGTCTTGAAAAATGAAAAAGTTATGTAAACTTAAAATGGCTATAACTTTTGAATCCAGAGTTTGTTTCCAACCAAACAAAAATTGATTCCAATATATTGAACCTTCCAAACTCAATGGAATGATTAGATTTAGCTTTTGGATTATAAAAAATTAGTATTTAATTCATTGTTTTGGATCCCAAAAATAATTAGGATTTAGTATTCAATAAGAAATCCATAACAATTTCAACTTCTTTTGCAATTCACTAACTATCTCGAATCACATAAAAAGGGTTGTAGAGGATAAGGATTTTCAACATGCCTAATTTCTTCAACTTACTAATGTATAGAAATCAAATAATAAATTGGAGAGAAATGGAAGCTTGAGTCAATGACTGGATGAATGCCCTTGAAGATCAAATTAATGAGATCAGGGATGTTCAAGAACTTTATCACTCAAAATAGGGGTTCAAGATAGAGATGCAAAATATGTTAAAGGAAATTAGGATATTGTCCTAGAGTTTAGAAAATAAATGATCAGATATGCAAGGAAAGATGGATTCCTCTATAGACTCCATCAAGCAATACATCGACCATCTCATTCAACCTTCAAATCCTACCCACAATCTACCTAGGAAACAACATCAAGATCAAGATTAACCTCCCCTTAAGGATCCACACCAAATACAACCCCCACCTATCAATGGATAGGATACCAAAATTCTACTTGTAGGCCATAGAATTGAAACTTTAGGTGAGGGATATGAAAACTAGCTTCATCCACCTAGAGAATCACCGACATAAGTTTATGCTAAAAAAGTAAAATTAGATCATTATTATGGAGCCCTTTTGATCCAGCACTAAGGCAAAGGATTGTCTTGATGAAATGAAAAATTACTTTGATATGTTGACTGTTAAGCCATGAACATTTAGAAATTATCTCCTTGTATTTAAGAAGACTTGCAACAACATGGTGAAATGGACTAAGATCTGAAGGTTTGATTATAAATTAGCTTAATTTTTTTTGATATTTTGAACAAAAATTCATTCTCGATTCTTTTCACAAAGAGCACAAAATGAGATTTTGATTCCTTAAGGTTGGGAAGGTAATCTGTAAATGATTACTACAAGGAATTCTATGATCTTTCTCAATATGTAAGTTACTGCGATGAGGGAGAATTAGTTTCACAATGCATTGGAGAACTACATGCTCAACTACATTCCCAAATACAAGCCCATAATCCTCAAACCATTGATGAAGCATATAGAATTACTAAGGATTACAAGAAATAAAATTAGATACAAGTTACCCTTCAATAAGTAACTCTTCAACAAACTACCTTTCAATAAGCAATGGTAGAGGAGACACCAACCAAGAAAGCTTGATTAGGATTAGGATGTTTCATATATGGCAAAGATAATTTCAAATGAGGCTGTCCAAAATTTTCAATAAAAATAGAAAGGACCAACCAAATTAGAAATTAAAAACCTAATCCAAACATGAACAAAGGAAAAAATTCAACCATCACCATAGTTGTGAAGATATCTACATCAATTAAATTAAGTTTGCATAAATTTCAATTTGCTTTACTATTTTTTGAAGGTTCAATTAAAGATAAAATAAATAAATTTCTTATTAATAGTGGTGCTAGTAATAATTTTATTTTTCCAAAGTTAATTAATTTATTGAAATTAAGTTTACCTTCCAAGAAAATCATTAAGATAGAAATGGTAGATGGAACGACTGTGAGCAAGCATACCAATTATAGAGAAATTAAAGTTACCTTGCAAACCATGCTTTTTGTTGATGAATTATTTGAATTTGAACCAGGTGGTTTTGATGCAATTTTAGGAATGCCTTTCTTACAAAAATTTAATATTACTACCCACTTTGGAACTTGTATTTTAAAAGTCCCAACTACTGATGGAGTTAAGGTTCTAAGGGGGGTAAGAACAACAAAAAAATTTATATGAAAACTATTAAGCAAGCTAAAATATTAGTAAAGAAAAAAGGTGTTGCAATTTTGGTTGTCAAAGTAACCCAACCTCAAAGATCTTCAAGTACTGAGATCCTGAAAGAACTTAAGGAATATAAAGATTTAGTATTTGGTGAAACTAGAGAACTACCTCTAAATAGAACCATTAAGCATGTCATTAATATTTTTTCGAGCATACAACCTATTTCCAAAGATCCTTATAGATTTTCTACCTTTGAATTAAGAGAATTAAAACAAAAATTATACCAATTATTGAAAGAATGAAAAATTAGACCTAGCATATCACCTTGGGGTGCACTAGTCTTATGCATTAAAAAGAAAGATGATACACTAAGATTATGCATCAATTATAGAGAACTGAATAAAGTGACAATTAAAAATACTTATCCATTACCTAGGATCGATGATTTGTTTGATCAACTTACAAGTGCATGTTATTTATCAAAGATTGATTTAAAATCAAGTTATCACCAAATAAGGATTAAGGAGAAAGATATTGAGAAAACTACTCTTAGAATCAAATATGGGTTATATGAATTTGTTGTGATGTTGTTTGGATTAACTAATGCACTTGCAACATTCATGGCACTAATGAATAATATTTTTCATGAATATCTTTATCAATTTATTATAGCATTTATGGATGATATACTTGCTTATTCTAAGTCAAGAGAATCACTATGGATTTGAAAATTATAATGGAAATTCTTAAAGAGCATTAGCTCAAACATAAATTGAGTAAATGTGAACTCTTTAAGAAAGAAGTTTCATACTTAGGACATATAGTTTCCAAGAACGGATTGCAAGTAGATCTAGGAAAAATTAGTGCGATCCAGGATTGGCCTAAATTAAAAGATGTTACAATGGTTCATAGCTTCTTAGATTTAGCTAATTTTTATCAACATTTCATTAAAGATTATTCTACCTTGGTAGCCCCATTGACTGACCTTTTGCAGGAGAAACATGTGTTGAAGTTTGATGAAAAATGTAACAACACCTATTTTGAGAATTTCAAATGAAGACTTACCATTTAAAGTATCCATGGATGCCTATGGAATAGGAATTAGTGCAGTTCTTTCACAAGAAGATAAAGTGGTATGTTATGAATCTTGTAAATTATGATAAGCTGAGGTAAACTACTCAACCCATGATTTAGAATTACTAGCAATTATTCATGCTTTGAAAGTTTGGAGACATTATCTTTGTGAAAAAAGGTTTATACCAGAAATAGATCATAAAAGTTTAGAATATTTATAAAGATAGCCCATTTTGAATACTCAACAAAGGTGATGGATGGAATTATTTGCTAAATATGATTTTGAAATCAAATATATTCCTAATAAAAAAATGTGGTAGCCGATGCCCTTAGTTGAATGTGGAACTTAATGACAGGTGTGGTAATGACCCCTATGAAAGAAAAAATTAAGGAAAAAATAAAAGAAGACCCTTATTTTAAAAATATTTTAACCAATATTTCCTATGAGCCTTGATATCAACTTAGCTCTAACGGTTTATTAATGAAAGGACAAAGAGTATGTATACCTGAAAGAAATTCGAGATTAAGGTTATTGTGTGAAGCACACAAAGTACCATATGTAGGATACCTAGGTTAAATTAAGACTTATATGATAATTTCCAAATCTTATTTTTGGCCTGGAATAAATAATGATGTGTCCTCGTACATTAAAAATTCTCTAACATGTTAAAGAATAAAAGTCGAATAGAGGAAACTTAGTGGATTATGATAACCTATGGAAGTCCCAGCTTGGAAATTGCAAGATATCACTATGGATTTCATTATGGGATTGCCAATAACTAAAAATTGAGATGACTCAATTTTCATAGTGGTTAATCATCTATCAAACATGGCACATTTTATATCTTTGAAATCTATAAACATAATAGAAGAAGTAGCCCAAAAATTCATACGTGAAGTATTTCNGTTTTCCATTATTTTCATTTCTTCTTCCTTCCATTTTGTTCTTAATGTTGGATCTGCCAAGGTTAGTGGTGTACGACAATTACATTCATATACTACTTTGAATGGTATTCAATGTATGGAACCTTGATAATTGTTATTGTAGAAAAATTCTGCTAGATGTAAATAATTCTCTCACATTTTTGGTCCACTCTCGACATAGCTTTGTAGGATATCTTCTAGTGTTCTATTTACACGTTTGATTTGTCAATCAATCTCAAGGTGATAAGCTATGCAAAATTTCAACTAGGTTCCAACTTCTTTGAATTTTTTTTCAAAATTTGCATTATGATTTTGGGATCTCTATCCAAAGTGATAGATTTTGGACAACCATGCAATTGAAATACTTCACATACGAATTTTTGGGCTACTTCTTCTATTATGTTTATAGATTTCAAAGATATAAAATGTGCCATGTTTGATAGATGATTAACCACTATGAAAATTGNCAATCCAACGCCAAATTTGAAGTTAAACCCATTGGTATTAAGATCCAATGAACTAAGAAATTACAAAATAAAACTATCAGTAAAGTCCTTATTCAATGGTCAAATTGTGATTAACAGACTTGGAAAAATAGGAAGTTTATATTAAATCCTACCATGAACTTTTTTGAGCATCATGATATTGAATGATAAATTGTATTTATTATGAATGTAAGAAATTATGTTTTATAATTTCTGATCTTCTATTTTTATATATGATAATGAGGAAAATAACGGAGCTGAAGCTAAGGAGCATAATAATGAAGCAGTAACTGAGCAGTTGAATATAGAGGAAGTGCTCAAAGGATGAGTTAGATGCCTAAGGGGTGGTAGATTGTAACATCCAGTCCTTTGTTAAGGATAGAAATAATTGTAAAAAATGTAGTTACCCTTCAAATGAAGAGGCACCTTGTTATGAGGAGTTATGATTTTTCATGTACCCCTTGGGAAAGGGTTTGACCTATGCCATTTAAGGCCAGGGTTTGAGGTCATACCAACATGGAGTAGCAAAGTTGAGAGAGGCAAGTAATGGGACCTAGGTTAAGCAGGATAGAAAGGGACTAATCACCCCTTTGGCAAGATAGCCTAACCACGGTGGCAATGTCAAATTACCTCTAAGACTTAAGTGGCATAGGAAGACAACCTAGAGGATGTTATAGTACTCTCTTCTATTAATAAAATCTATCTATTTTTTCATGTTTCATTATTCAATACCAATTATTTATTTACCAATTAATTTATTTATTAAATATTTATAATAATTTCAGTATATTATCTAAGAAAATGATGAATGCAAGAAATTAAGCATTCATATTTTTATGACATCTAGGAATGGGATGTCATAGAGAGAAAGAATTAGAAATGGAGAATGAAGAGGAGGAGATGATGTTTATTGTAGTGGTATCAATATGATCTTGTCAATCCTCTTGAAGATTATGTCTACTTAATTGCTTGTCAATCATCCTTAGGGCATTTTCTACTTCAAAGTTTAGTGAAACGTTAGTCAACTTTTCAATGTTGTACACTCTTGACCACTTACATATAAATTATATATAATCTAGTTTAACACTATTGATGCCTTTATGATGAAGCCTCTCTTCTTTTCTATTTCCTTTTCTTTTATGTTTATCTTCATTTTTTTCATGCTTGTTTACTCATCTACCTCTTCTCTACAATTGGTTTTATGGTTTATTTATACTCTTCAAATCCATGTTATGTTATTCTTTTGTTTAGTAGTTGGTGGAGTAAACATCCTTTTAATTTCTTATTAAATACAAGTTCTTGATTAGTTATTTAGCTACACTAAACATATTTTTTATGATTAATAAACACATGTTTTTTCACCATCTTCCTTTATAGATAAATCATAAATCTTGAAATTTCTTTCCCTAATGCTTAAGATTATCTTTAAATCTTTTGTAATGTGATGTTAAACATCTTGGGATTCTCTGAATTTTTTTAATGTAATGTCAAAGATCTTAAAATTTTCTTCCTAATGTTAAAGATCATCTTCAAATTTTTCACAATGCAATGTTGAACATTTTATAATTCTCTCCAAAGTTTTTTCATTGAAGTTTTTTCAAAACTAACTTTTTAAATCTTAAATAATTGTAAATCCTTTATTCATTTACATGATTTTAAACTACCTCTATTTTTTTCTTTTTTCTTTCTCTTCAACCTAGCATACACTTTATAGTTTCTATATCAAGAGTCTTACCACTAGGCTAACACCTCATTGTTAAATAGATTATGATTTAGAGTTCCAATGTATCTGTTATCTATCCTTGAATATTCAAGGTATGTGTTAAAAAGGAAAAATAAAAATTAATATATGAAAATGTTTCGTATGAGTAAAATTTCAAAAATAATAAAAAATAAAAGTTTATGTTATAACTTACATGCTACATTGATTATGAAAATTTACAAAGTAGGGGATGTTGAACCTCATAAAAATGAATAATAATATTAAAAAAATTTACAATACATCAAATCATCAAAGAGAGAGTCTAAAGAAAAAGCCAACGCTTTTGGGGATGTCTTTTTATGTTTTCATCCTTACAACCAATCCTGGAAAACCTTTCCACTATGGTAGGAGAAGCATAATGTCTTTTCCTTATTCAAAAGTGTCCTTACATATTTTCACTTCTTACTAAATTATTTCCTGTAAAGAGAGAGAGAAAAAATTCTCTAAATAAAAAAGAATACATTAATTAGAGCTAAAGAACAAATAACAACAAAAGTTGCATGTGTTCTATCCTTGAGCCTTCAAAACAAAAAAAAATTAATACTATAAAAAAACAAATTAATCGTTCAACTTTCATTGGGAGCCTTTTTTCTTGAAGTCATAGTGAAAAAGTGATATCTTTGAGAATTTGATATTTTACACCTAAAGAGAAGTCATAGTTATGGTTTTGTTGGTAGAAAATAATTTTACACCAAAACTTCTAAATTTCAAGAGGTTAAGACAATTCCAAATAGAAAGAAATGAAGTAGCCAAAGCAAGCTAATTGCCAAGTAAGACTTCATTGATACTTGGTTGAAAGTTAGTACCAATTTTGAATATCCATTTCCAAGCATGTTGATGAATAGGACACTCAAAAACAAAAACAAAAAAAAATGATAAAATGAGTCTTCACTTGTACAAAAGAACGTTGACAAGAAACATTTTTCAAATATTTAAGATAAGTGTTGATAGGAAGACCTTGATAAATAAGATACCATAAAAAATATGAATTTTAAGAAACTTAGGAGCTCTCCAAATATCTTTCATTTTCCTCCTCCAAAAGTGTGATGATAATTGCATTTTCTAGGCCTTATTGAATTTGGTATGAATAAAATCATTCTTTGTAATTACCTTATAAGTAACTTTTGATTTAAAAGGAAAAAGATATCTACCATCCTTCCAAAAATATATGGAAAGGTCTAATATAAATTATTGTTAACTTTAAATAAATTCTCAAGATTATTAATTTTTTATAAATATTTTTCCTATTTCTATTAAAAGAATAAAGGCTAGAAGATTTATTCTAGAAGTTTACAAAGTAACACAAACATGATATATATATAAAGTGAATATAATTTATGTAAATTAAAAAAATAATGTATCATGAAATTATTATTTTTTTGCACTACCTTTCCCCATTGAGTTAACTGTTTATTTGGATTTTCTATTTTTATTCAAATAGAAATTGATATTCAGCTTATTTTTCCTTGTTTCTTCCATTTTTAATATTTTTCTTCTACATTTTGGCTTTGGAAATATATTTTTCTTTGCTTTAAACTTATATTTTGGATTTCTGTGATCACATCTATCAAAGTTAGTGCAATAGAAGACTTGAAGTAAATGAAACCTTTAAGTATTCTATTTCTGGACATAGATAATATAAAAACTCATATCTCTCAAATGGTAAAGAATATAAATTCATATGATCCATCATTTGAAAGCTTATAAAATATTTTGATCATTTGAAATAAAAAATAATATCAAAATATTTTTTAATAATAATAGTACAAGCTGATATTTTTTCACTATTCAGATTTCCATTGTTTTTGATAGGCACAACGAAACATGAGATAAATAAATTTTTCCAAATTATTTCTTCAAGCTTCTTAATTTTAACTTTTAGATAACTCAAATAGCTTTCTAAAACTATGCAGCGCATACTTTGGATCATTTACTTTAAAAGAAACCATTCAATCAATTAAGATATTTGAAATAGACATTGAAGGAATTTTAAAAAATACTTTGAGAAATCATATTGAACTAGCATAAAATCATATATTTGATATCTTAAAAATTTATACTAGATGAAATAATATTCAAGTAGATGATATACTATTTTTCTCAATGCAATGATAAAAGGTTGAAATACTAATAAGCTAGAAACGTTGAGATCAATTGAAATAAATAAGACACATGATATGCTATTAGAGATGAAACTTTATGCAATATTTAAATATAAAGATAGAATCCAATAGAATATTAAGAGAGAAACATAAACATGGAGGTAAAGGAAATAAATTGCCTCATGAGGAGGTGCTAAAGAAGCACTCTTTAGTTTACTCCATATGATGGAGGAGTTCCTAGGAGATTCTTAAAGAGTAGTCTTAACTCTAATTCCAATGTTGGAGGAGTTCATAGGAGGTGTTCATAGAGCACTTTTGACTCTACTCCAAGTGAAGGAGTTCCTTTATTTCTCTCATTTGATATCATAATTGGAGTAAACTAGAAGTTTGAACTTGAATTTTGGGGAGTTTCCATCTCTCTCTTAACTTAAGATGCCCACTTGATTATCTCTTTTCCTTTTCTCTTCTAGCTTCTCTCTCTTGCAAAATACATAGCCACACATGGCATTATATAGTTCTTGGAGGGTAGTTAATATAACCTTGGTTATGATAGGTGACCTAGGTTAGGCCTTGGTTAGGTTATGGTTATGTGAGGGTAGATGATCCATGTGATCATACCAATTTACTACCTTGTACATGTGTAAGTTTGACTACATATATTAGGATCCTCTATTAACTTTGAAAGTTCTTTTTCTTTATCATTTAATTTGTGATCTTTTATTTCTATTACTTACATATCACTAATATCAATGTCTTAACATTACAAAAAACATAAAACACATAAGCACCCTAGATACTTTCTGACAACATTACCATGGGTAAAAAAGTTCTTTGAAGTGAAATGGAGTCTTGCTATATTTTTAAAAGTTTTTTTTTCTTATTTTATACTTTCTTCTTTATAAAATTTAATTGATGAGTTATCTTTACCTTTTCCCTATATTTTTGAGTTAAATTAGTATAGATGATTATGCAATGTGGGCATGTGGGGTTAAATAAGTTAAAGATTAAGTTTGAATGAATAGTTTTGTAGACTATCAAAATTTATGGTTATGTTTGTGGATTATGCATAAATAAATATGTGATGAATAGAATGGTTTGAGACTCATGAAAAAATATATATAATATTGAGATGATCACCATAGTTTCGGTATTATGTATTATGAAAATGTTTCTATTCAGGGTGCTTCTAGGAGTTTCAATTATGACTTGCAGTAATTAAATAACTTCAGAAATGTTAGTCCCAGAGCCAAATATGAAAGGAAAAGAGTTAGCATTAGGTTGGAAACTAGTTGTAAAACCTAACCAAATCATATGGATGAGTTATTTCTCATATTTTGTAGATGCTAGGGCATTCCCTAGATGCAATGCAAGGATTGCAAATAAATAAGGATCTAGCTTTTCTTAGAGATGAATGATGAAAAAAGCTCATGCAATTGAATCCATTTTGTTGGGATAAGGCTAAGATGATGATGATGATTTATAGTAATTAAATATTATTACTTTTCAATTTTAAAATTTTTTTTTTCTTTCTTTTTAAAGGTTACATTACTAATCATTTTTATGAAATTATATATAGTTTAAGAAGTATACTTTTGACAAGAAATTTTGTCATGCCATGATGTGGTATTTTCTTCATGAACTGAGTGTGACTATTAGCCTTTGTTATATGTGGTCATCTTATATGTTTACTTTGGAATGTATTGTAATTGTAACATGTAATGGCTTATGTTAGCTATACATATCTCTACAATGACATTTGTGGTGGTTGTTGGAACATGGTACTAGCATAAGGGTTTGGACCAATTGATGATAAGGTACCCTAGAAATAGTTATGAATTAATCCTCGTTGAGAAGCATTAGTAAGGCTCCTATATTAGGCCTCATCCTAAGAGTGGAAAAGCATTGTTGTGTTCATCCCTCAACTAGTATGTGACATAGGCATGTACATTCTTATAGCCAATCCTCCAAAAGGATAGTTAAGTACTCATGACAATATTTCACATATTACACTAAGTGTGAACATGCTAGCAACTACATGGATTATCTGTATATGTTAGCATAGTGACTTGTGAGTCATAGTAATGATAATATATCTTGTCATTGATCTCTAAATATGTAGTTTGTATGATGTTTGATTGTATGCTATGGATCTAAATATCTAAACATGATAGTTGAAATGCATGCGGTGTGGAAGGTATGTGATGAAATGGATACATGATTTTTTATGCCTAGTAGTGATCATATCTATGACTATGTATTATCTATCTATTCACTTTAGTAGGAATTATGTTAGTATTGTGTGTGATATTGTATTTGAATCTATTTCTTTAAGTGTATGTGAGATTGACTATTGATGCAGGTTGCTTCATACCCCATTCCTCTCTTCTAGTATAGTACTTGTCGGCCATCTAGTAGGGGAAGTGTAAAGGCTTCCCATGTAGCTTTATACTAACTTTATTTAGTTATAGGTGGAGGGTGCAAGGGTGTAGGAGAGCACTGAGAGGATTGAGTATAGGAACATCTATGAGGATTTGTTCATGTATATCTTCAAATACATTTTTTTGTAGACTATTTATATTTGCAGGATAAGCACTATACTCTTATTTATATTATGTTTATGTTTTTGTATATTGTAATAGTATAAACTTTTACCTATGTAAAGAAATGTATTATTATAAAGTGATATGCATGCCTCAACTTTGGTATGACATAGACTTCTATACAATTTCATTATATATATATATATATATAATGTATTTTCATGCACTGTTGGTTTTCTAGTTTGTCATGCTTCCATTGTATTATTACTGGCAATCCTAGACATTACTTCATCCTAGCTAGATGTTGTAAGGAGGGGTCTTACACAACTTCCTTACAACCACTTGGAATATTGTAGGAGATTTTAATATGATATAGAATCTAGAGGAAGGAAAGAAAGTTTTGATAATAGTAAGTTGTATTATTGCTTATATCTCAATGCAAACTTAACTTGCATGAAGCTAATCAAAATTGTTTTTCATTCAACCCTTCTAATTGGTTTACTTCTAATAATTCTAAACAAGGGAAGTTTTGTATTACTTCAATATTAGATCAAGTTTTATTTATCTAAGAATACATTTCTATAATTTACAATCATAGATGATGCTCTTATCCATGCTTATTATACTTAGGCTCTTTTTGATCATTATCATATTAAATGATCTTATCCTTTTGTGGTTGCTTTCAATCTTCTAGTGATTTTTATATTTTTAATATAGCATTTATTTGCAATAACTCTTTGCAATTTTTTATTTATAAAAATTTGGAACCTTTTTCATAAGCTTGCATGAGACGATATTAAATTAATTGATGGACTAATACTTGTAATTGATTTTAGTGTTTTTCTAAATATGTAATAAAATTAGTGGTTTTTCATGCCTTTGCCTAAATCTATGTACTATGAGCCTAAATTATAGAACCTAGGGCATTAGCTGCAATGATAATGAGAAAGGAAGATAAAGGACATTATTACAAAATTAATCTTTGAAGGTTAATCACATTTGAGAAGGGTCCATTTGCATATAATTGAAGAGATACCTGATAAAATCATATCAATATGATTTCAAATGAATTATCTAATTGATTATGCCTAATAACATGTCTTAAGAAAGACTAATCAAGCTTTTTATAAGCTTTAGAAAAATCGAGCTTAAGAAGAATAGCTTTCTATTTTGTGAAAGAAGTCTAAGGCATATCATTAACAATAGTATGCATTATCTAAGATATACATACCTTAAACAAAATCAATTTTCTCTTTACTAATGTAATGTTTAGAAAAACGTTTCTATTTATTTTCAATAGCTTTAGCAACAATTTTATTTATGATATTTAATAAAATAATTGGATGCTAACTACTTATGTTAGTAACATCTTCTATTTTAAATAAGAGCTAAATAATGCTAATATTAATAGCTTTGTAAAAATAGCCTTTATGAAGAACATTATTATACACATTGTAAGCAATATCTTCAAGAGTGTGCAAAAAAAAAATAATTTAAAATTCTATAAGAAGATCATCCATTTTGGGACTTTGTTATTATGAAGTTATTGTAGAGCCTTGAAAAGATCATCCTTGAAAAAAAGAGTGACATCAAAAAATATAAAACAATTAAAAGGAGTAATGACTTTCAAAAAACTATTTACTGCAACTAGATTATTATCTTTCTTACTAAATATTTAAGAATAATATTCTAAAAAAATACTTGTAAAATATCATTTTTAGAGTTAAATAGATGGTTACCAACCTAAATGAACTATAATTATGGGAGTTTTGTCTTCTTTTTGTTGGTGCAATAATTAACCATTAACATAAAATAACTTTAATTGTATAATTATGAACTCAAGTTTTCTCATGTTTCCACTAAAGATAACGAAGTCATGATTAGTTTACAAAGAATGTTCAAAAGATAGATTACTTTGAACTTGAATTTTTGGGACAATAATTTCCACTATGTATAGAGCTTCTCTTTTGAATAGAGTATTACCACAAGGAATGAACTAGAATTTAAGCTATCAAAGATTCATAAAGATGAGTCCCTACTAAGAAATTTTGGAAAAGGATTTAACAAGGGTATAGTGCATTTTAAGGTCTATAGAACAAAATTCCTAAAATAAAGAAAATCCTTCTATGGATTTTTGATCAATTATTAGAAACCTAGAGTTTTCATACTAAATAAGGCACTGTGTAGATTAATTAATTGGTTATCAGAAACAAATCTTATACTAGTTAAGACTTGAATTCATTTTTCATTAATAGGAAGTAAGCGAACCTCATCCAAAGTAGTATCACAAAGCTTAAGAACCATCTTCATAGAAACAAACATTAGAACAAGTAATTAAGTAATGATGAACACCCTTATTTCAAGAAAAAGTTAGTTAGAAAAAGGGGTTTTGCCACATTAGCTGGTTAAGCAAATGATTTGCTTTAGTGATGGTCTAAATAAAGTATCTTTCCTAACTCAGCTCTATAAATTATAAGTGGCTTTAAGAAGAGAAACCTTGATATGTTCTACAATGTAAGCATGATGAGAAGTTGGTACAAAATAGTTTGTCCTCTACTAAATAGCTTTTCCTAGTTAGCTCAAAGAGTAAACTATTAATCCTCTTATAAGGTAGGAAAGTAACCTCACAAAATGATCTTATGGCCATGTTAATGATTGTACGAAGAAAGCTCATAGAGTTGAAAAACAACTCTACCATATCAATTCTAGAGGAGCTTCTTAGAGCTAAAAATATATCTAAAAAGAGTGCTTTGATGGATTCTGCTATATAGGCCTAAAAGCTTAGAGTATTTTCGAAGAGCCAAATTCTACTTCACAAAGAAACTTATTTTCAATTCTACGACGATAGCTTATTGATGTGGCTCGTAGAACCACAAATTAGCTCTACAAATGAATTCTACTTGATGAAGTACTTTATATATCCCATATGACATGTGGGCTTTATTTGGAAAAGTTTGTACATTAAAAAGTATCTTTACAAGAAGAGTTCTATGTAGCTGAGAAAGAATTTTTCTTTTTAGAGCAAAAATATAATTATGAAAATGGCTTTAACACATCAACACTATGTCATGTCAGCTCATAAAGCTAGTTCATAGAGCCCAAAAATGGTTCTACAAAAGAGCTTGACCACATCAATGTTGTAGAGCAAGTTCATGAAGCCAACATTCATGTCTACAAAAGGTGTAAAATCTATTCTAACACATTAGCTTGTATGGAAGGCTTGTGGAGCTTAAAAATAGTTCTACAAAGTATCACTTCCATGTAAGCTCTCAAGATAAGCTAAACCTGTAGAACTAAAATCCAATTCTATGGAGAAGCTCTACAAACCACATCATTGTTCTACCATGTCAATTGTGGTGAGAGAACGATTCTCCTAAAGCCAAAATTTAGATCTACAAATAAAACACAAAATTATCTTTAACACATAAACTCATAGATGGAGTTAATAGAATTAAATTTGCATTATACAAGTAATCTCTACCACGTTACCATATGTCATGTCATCACTGTGCCATGTTAACTCATAGATCAAGTTTGTAAAATCAAATTTTCATTCTACAAACAAGCTCTACCACATTAGAACAACCACATCAACATATGTCATGTCAACAATTAGATGAAGCTTTTTTTTCATGTAGTTCAATGTTGTTTCATCTACCACGTTAGCATCGATGAAAGGAAAACTCATAAAACTAGAAGACAATTCTACAAGTGAGCTTTGAAGTAGTTCCACAAGACAAGTTAACTTGTAGAGGAGCTTTATAGAAGTAAAAAATGACTCTATGATATAGCACTACCATGTCATCTATGCACAATGCTAGCTCATAGAAGAGGTTAGTAATGCTAAAAATGATTATATAAAGTGGTTGTAGCACATAAACTTTCACGAGGCTTAAAAGTGGTTCCACTACTCACTCTATCATGTAAGCTATAGAGCTAGCTTATATTCATAAAGGTGAGATCAAATTCTATGAAGAAGCTCTACAAACCATGTCATAAACTTCAATGATAGCTCCTTTTGTAAAATAAGCTCGTAGAATTTAAAAATGGTTCTACTAAAAGCTCTAATGAAATTCTATGAGCCATACTAACACCAACCTCAACATCTTCATACCAACTTTTATGGGTCAAGTTCATAGAACGAAAAAATGTTTCTACAAGAAAATTTCAAAGTTTCTCTATGTGCTACATCATTGTTCTACCACGTTAACTC
Organism: Gnetum montanum; assembly: GCA_015680685.1. Classification (NCBI taxonomy): domain Eukaryota; kingdom Viridiplantae; phylum Streptophyta; class Gnetopsida; order Gnetales; family Gnetaceae; genus Gnetum; species Gnetum montanum. The sequence goes on from MNCI01037593.1 coordinate 506,300, forward strand.
AGAGAAGAAGCTTGTAGGGTTAAAACATGTTTCTCCAAACAAGCTCTACCATGTTAGTTCTTAGAAAAAGATTGTAGAATTAAAGATTATTCTACAAACAAGGTCTAGCACATTGGAATTGTCCCATTAGCTTAACTATGTTAGCAATGCCATGTCAACATCTAGATGAAATGAATATTTTCATTTAGAGTAAACATGCTTCATTTGCCATGTTAGCATTTGCAACGTTAGCATCAACCATGTCAGCCTGTTCATAGAGCTAGTTCATAGAATCACATCTTTATTCTATGAGTGAGCTCTACCATGTCAAAATCTCAACACATCAACTTCTAGGACCAATTCATGAAGTTACAAGTCAACTCTATAAAGCAAATGCAAAAGAGCTTTGCCATGTCAATTTTAGAAAAAAGGCATCACTTGTAGAGTTAAAAGTTAGCTCCACTAACAACTATGAAACTGGTTCTACCATGTCAACATGTAGAACCAATTAATAATGTTGAAGCTCAATCTTATAAACAAAGTTTTTTTTCAACTCTTCCATCAGTGTTTATAGAAGTAAGTTTGTAAAACAAAAATGACCTTACAATGTGGTTCTACAAATAGCTAAGGATGCATTAGAAGCTCTTTAAGAGATTGAAGGTATAGAACCAAAAATAGGTTTTACAATGAGCTCACATTCCTATTCTATGAGGCATGTCGAAGCTCATCCTAGGTCCACAAAGAATTACATTTCATGCACAAGCACATGTCATTTTAATCCAACTTAGCAAGGGTGAGGGACAACTCATAGAATAAAATATTATCTCTATGAAGAAGCCCTACAACCAGTCTACCACATCAGCTCTTCAATATAGCAAACCAAAATAGCTTTATGAACAAATTCTAAAAAAGGCTCTATAGTTGACAACAATGCAAAGGCTAAGTGAAGACAAAAGCTACATCAATAAACAAAGCTAGATATCAAAACCAAGCTAAAGGCCACCATTAAAGTTTAGGACTACCAAGCCTTACTCATGTAGATGTACAAAAAGAAGTAGGAATTACTAATTAAGAGCTAACAAAAAGTCATTACCTTAGCTACACTAGGATTATTTGAATGATAGTTACTCCCATCATAAATGAAATTGTCTAGAGGAAGCTTGTATTAAAACAAGTTTGAGCTAGCATGAGAGCTACTTGAACAAATATAATAATCTCCCTAACTAAATTATTTTCAAGAGAAATGAACATGGAAGAGATCCTTAAGAAACCTTAATGACACTAAACTAGGTTCAATAAATCAAGCTTTAAGTTTCTTCTCAATCATGGAAGGTTATTTTAATAATTATAAAATGGCCTATGATTATATGAGGAGAATGTAAGCAATATGGAGCTTTAAATTTCATTTTGATTGTAACTTCTAGTCACTGCTATATAAAGCCTTGAGAAGAATTTTTTAAGAAAGGACTTTGGGATTGCATCTAGAAGATAAAAAAAAGGATTGTAAAGGCTATGCAATAGAATGACATTTTAAATAGGTTCTTTTGTCTCTTTAAGGTTGTAATTATAGTTGGTTAGCTTCTCCTTTTTGTTTAGCTTGAAAGTTTCATAGTCACACATCAATGGATCATCAGTTTTGGAATAGGCTATTTTCTCTATGAGCTATGGTTTAGCTTATTTTTGTTATTCTAGTTGGATGAGATAGCTTTTATCTATGTTAGTCTTTAACCAGACTAGCACATAATTATTTTCATCTTCATGTATTTCTAAAATTTATGAATAATTATGTTTTGTTGGTTTCTTACTATGTTTAGCAAAGATTTTGTGACTTTACTTTGGAAAGTTCACTAGTAGAAAGTTTAGAATTTGAGACTAACATTTTCTATAAAACCATCCATTTATTATATGTGTGCTATGCAAGAAATGAAAACTAGAATTATAGGAAAGCTATTTGATTCTTTTAAATCATGCTAAAAGATAGTAAAAAGAGATAGACATTGATTATATATAAGACAAAAATTCTTAAGATTGATCTTCTTGTTTGCCTTGATAAATCTTGCTTATTACATATCTCAAGTCATATTTAGCTTATCAACATCAATAGAGGATATCTAGGGGTAGTTATGCCTTGGTGGTACTAGAGACAAACAAACCAACTAAAATGAGTTTAACTAAAAGCTTTTTCCTCCTAGAATGATACCAATGGTATGGGTTGTTGCAAAAATAATAGCCTCACTAGTTCTTAAGTTAAAACAACAATAGTTATAACAAGCGCTAGAAGGAGGGTTGACCTTCATACAACAACATTTCCTTTTACCATTAGAAGTAGGCAACAATACCTTTATGAAAGTAAAAAACTATTTGGTAGTTTAAGCATGCATATGTAACCAAGAAAGTTAAATTTGAAGATGAGATCTCTTAGCTTCGTAATAATCTATTATACATAGTTTTTTCTTAACACATTGAGTACTTTAATACTAAGCCTATGTACCTTCACCACTATTAATGATATTTGGTAT
>MNCI01037595.1:19206-48130 GCA_015680685.1 Gnetum montanum
AATTGTCCATTTGTGAAAACTTTTGACAGCCTAGGGCCATCCAAACCACACCAAATACTAAATAGAGTAAATAAAATTTTGTTACTATGTTGGCTTCACCTCAACTATGTTGGCCTTGGAGGACTACGTTGGCATTGTTGAAACCTGCTATGAAATATGGTGACTACACTAGTCATGTGAAGATTATTAAGAATTTGTGATGACTACACTAGGCATGTTGTACCTGATAGAAATTATCATGATTACACTAACCACTATTGGGAATATGTAAAACCCAACAACTGGAACACTGGGTGTGTGTAGCTCCAGCATAGTAAAGGTCATGACCACCACAAAACCCATGAAAATGCCAAAATTGGCAATCCCCAAGGCATTTTCAACCTTCCCAAACCAAAATATAGACATGACACACCTTTTTCCACTTAGGAAGTGAGGCAGTTTCCAGCCCAAAAAAAGTTAAAGTAAGTAAGATTTTACCTCATAGGCTACAAACCATACATTTACAATGAAATCTTGCCTCAAGTTAGATTGTGCAGGTTTCAAGTTACAACATGAATTTTCATGATGGTGTTTCATTGGTCCCTCTTTGTTGATGTTTTGAGGCTTAACCCAAGAGACATAAACAAAGAATACAAAACACCACCATCGGTCCATCACCAAAATTTCCTCTTTGCATTTGATTTAGTAGTGTCAAAGCATACCAAAGAATGCTTGTGATGATGAGATAAGGTTACAATGAGGTGATATAGATTGAAGGCTATACTTGGTCATGAGGAAATGACCACAAGGTTAAAAATAAGTCCCAAATGTTAGCATCATGATTACAGTTATAGTGTTGACATTTTGACTAGACAATGTAATCCTTGTGCTTCGTGCTTTAAAGTGTTGGTCACTCAATAATGTTTTTTTTTTTTTTTTTGAGAAATGACCATTTTACACCAAGGTTTTCTTTGGCTATTAGGTTTCTTCATTTTCATGTTTGCAGCCATTTATCTATCTTTTCATCTACATTGATCATTTCATTTTTTGGTAATTTTCTACCCATTCCTTTTGCAAGGTGAAACCTTCATTAGGTTTCTTTGCTAAAGTTGAGTATGATAGAGTTTTCTCATTGGATGAGATGTATTACATCCAACATACTTGATGATGGAACATGATGAAGGAGATTTCAAACTACTATAATACATAAGTGTCAAACATAGATCAACATTATTGTTTAGTGTAAGGAAGCTTATAATCAAGCAGTAGGATTGGGTTCTAAGAGAGGTAATGGTAAGAGTTATGAAGCAAGCACCCTTGGCAAAGTAAGACAAGATAACATGGTAACTTACTACTATAATGAACTGTACCTTCATGATGACTCTAGGCTTCATCCTACAAGTGTAACTCTAAGGGAACAACAAAATAAGACAAATAAATCATATTACTACAAAAGCATGCATAAGGTTATATGAAAGAACTAGCAAAGTAGGCCATCATAGGTCATAATCATTACAACCAAAAGGGGCATCCTACAGTACAGATGTTACATAGTTTTACTATCCACTTATTATGAAAAAAGAGATAAAGGAAAGAATGTTGGATAATTTGTTATTGGTCACTATGGTCATGGATGTTAATGTCAATACTTGCAAGGAAAATGTGTTATATGTAATAAGGTTTAAGATATGAATGGTTGACTAGGTTGGCCAACTCCTTCTCATCCATGTCTACCACTCTGAAGGCTCCATTGCAATAGGCCTTGGTGATAAAGAAAGGCCCTTTCGAATTGGCTAAGAATTTTTTTATGTGCTCATGAATAGCATTGAGGACCAGGTCTCCCTCCTTGATCTTTTTTTTTTAGGTCATGGTGATGCTATTGTTTCTACCTCTCTTGATATCACTCAATGTGAGCAAGTGTTTGTACTCATTGCTCTTTCACTAAGTCTAGGTCCATGGTATGCAACTTCTTATTCTATTCATCATTAATGAAGCTTAACAAGACTACTCTCAATGATGGAACATTCAATTTAAGAAGTAAAACAGCTTCAAGGCCATAAACTAGGCTATATGGGGTTACTCTAGTTACAATTCGAAAGGCAATTTGATAGGCCCAAAGTGCATGGACAAGTCACCCATGCCACTTGCATCTACTATTGTTCAGTATCTTTTTAAGAAATTTTATAATACCTTTGTTTCTAGCTTTACCTTATCCATTTCCTTGAGGTTAGTACAATGATGAAAATAAATTTTTAATGCCTATGTCTTAAGAAACAGCTTTTATTTCTTTGATACTAAGCTATGGTCCTATAATAACCCATATTTTAGTAAAGGTTGCAAAATCGTTGAGGATGGTTAATAATATTAATATTGATTTTTTTATTTGCAAAATTAATTTTTCTTATCATATGATAAATTTTTATTACTCATGTTTACTGATTTCTACCATTATGAATGAGTAATAAATTTTACTTATTACTAGTATGTACTAATCAGGTGAATGAGTTGTGGTAGATTCTCATGAAGGCTATGGCATGGGCATGGTATGTCTATGATGGCATGAAATGTGAATTATCCATGTAATTTGTAATTTTATTTCTAACATGTGTATTACTTAGATTAAAGGGATGAAAGGTAGATGAGTTACATGGATCTTGGAGGTAGGTAAGAAAGGGTAGCTAGGTCACATGAGTCGCAGGTAGATGGAGTAGGGAAGAAGCCTTTAAGTACCAATACTCCCTTAACCTAAAGCATTCTTGGACGCTTAGCTCTTGGGTTGGAGGGATTTCAAGTTAGAGGAGTGTGAGAAACTTGTTGGTCTAGGGAGCACATGGGAAGACTCAAGTAATAGAAGCTAGCAACATTCCAAGTGAGCCATCTTAGCCCCCTTTTTTTGGTTGTTTTAGTTCAGTAAGCTTTCCACAAATTGGGGTTGGGTTTTGTTTTAATTGATGGAAAATCTTGTAGATCTAGCATATTTGGGATGGCTATTTCTGTCACATTTTGAATCTTAATTTTCATTGCTAGATTTGTTGATTTTACTTGATTTAAAGTACTTCCTATGAACTTTACCTTTGGAGTGCTTAGGATTTTTTACATAGATATTGGTAAAATGTCCATATCTCTCTTTATATTTAAAATCTAGTTGTCATCTACATATTCTTGGATTTCATAAGAAATTATCTATAGCTTTGATAGAAATCATATAATAATTCATTGTAGATAAGGTGCTACATGTTATTTTTCCAACACTGTCTAGAATCATAGCAATTTTAGTAGGGTCCAAAGTTAAGGATATATTTTTTAATTATGTCTCTAATTCTAAAATTTTACTATGATACTTAAAACATATAAATCATCCAGATCCAAGTGGAATCATTTGAAATTAGGATATGTAGATAGAGTTATGCTTCCATCTTTGGGGTTGCCTGAATTTGTCTGAATTTACAAAGAAATCTATTATAGAGTCTCATATATTAATAACACATTATCTATAACTTAGTTTCTTTCAAATTTTCATGAGACTCCAACATGGATGTTATATTTATAACTAAAGTAAAAGGAGTTAAAAATATGATCATTTGATAGAATTATATGAGATTTACTATCAATCACTCATTCTATCTTTATTTTTGATTACATAAAATATTGGTCTGATATCTATTCCTATGAATTTTTAATTATTCAAATATTCTTATAGAAATAAATTATGGATATATATTTTGGTTAAATAATTAATTAATAGGAAATTAATAGGTATGTATGAGTTATGAAAGTTTTATTGTGGCTATTCAATTTTCCTATTATTATGTTTGAGATGTTGAATTCTAATGAAGTTGTTTGAAGATGTATATCATTTTCTGATTTTGATCCTTGGCATTGCTATATCTATTTTGAATTTTTTGTTGGATATTACCCATTTCAAGTTGTTGAAGGGATATTAATTTTAATTGATTATGAATCTTTAGACATTTGGGACTAGTATTTTCTTCAGTTTGATCTTGTGCTTGGGTGTTGAAATTTTGGAGAATTTGAATTTATTGAATTGGATTTTAGTGGAGTCTTAGACCATTGGATTTTTTGGTACATGATATATTGTTAATCTTAGAATTGTTTTAGAACATGTTAGATTTTTGGATTTTGGATGACATTTTGGATTGATGGTCCTTTTGTTAGCTTATGTAAAAATGATGTTTAGTCCCTCCACCATCAACATTGGCTTGTCATCTTTTGATGATTGTGAGATGGCTAGATGATGCAATGATTTGATTGTTTTATGTGTGTTTGAATGATGGATCTAGCACCACATATGTGTCCTATTGAAGATGAGGCTTCCTACAGTTTATTTTTATGATTGACCCACATTATCAATGCACCAGTGTGGCTTTCACTATGGGCTACATCCAACAAGATAGGGTGATCCATGACTCATTGGTCTTGTTTGGTTTCTCTAGAATGCTAGAGGTGGGTATCCATAGGGACACCATAGCACCAATGTGTTTGGGAACCTTGGTGAGAATGCACAAGAACCACCTTGGTTTAAATCTTGGTGGGGAGCCATAGGGACCACATACATAGGGACCTTGGTTTAAATCTAATTTAGTAGCCATGGCTCTAGGTCCTATATATCCTTCACATACATCCTCATGAAATTGCTCAAGAATTGTGCAAGCTTTGATTTTTCCAAAGAATACTAAAAATACGCCATCATAGGACTATTAACATAATGTGTTATCACCTACAATGATATATTATTTTGATCTTTTACATATAGCATCCTTTTGAGAAGTGGTCAGGCCTTGTGGAGATTCACCATGAATTAGATAAAACTTGATATCATCATAAAATTCTTTTTAAGAAGTGATGTTGATAGAGGCTATAGAGTAATCTTCAGTGCTTTGTGTGATAGGTATAGCACAATTCATAGTCTAGGAAGGTAACTTACTAAACACATCAAGCATCACATTTAGGGCTAAGGTTGTAATGGAATCAGCTAACATGTTCTCAGTTCAAGGTACATGTTGGATACCAACATTTGTAAATTGTTGCATCAATTTCTTTCCTAAGTCATAGTAAGGTTTGGAATGTTTGGCTTTGCATGCATAAATATCTATTACTTGGTTAATCATAAGTTATGATTCAACTTTGATCATTAGGTATTTGATTCCTTAATCCTTCATACTATGCAATATTATTTGTACATGTGAATTAAAATTGGTAAGCAAACGGTTGGATTTTACCAGAAGGTGATGTTATGTCGGCAACAAAACTAGTTCCATGGGTATTTGAAGCACCATCAAAGTGCATAATTGCCTCATAGTCCTTGAGTACCTCACTAATAATGTTGATATGCTCATCAAGAAACTTGGGGTTAATGGTTGTATGGTCTTCTACCAGTGTAATAGTAAGTTTTGTGACTATCACTTGGACTTTCCTTGATCTTGAGAGATGTAATGGAGGCCAAATTGTTTTGTTATGGATTTCCTATGGGAGATACAACTACTCTAGTAGATATTGGTTATTATGGCTTCATGTACATTATCCTTGGAAATGATGTTAACCTAGCTGCTAAATAGGTAGGCTTTCCATTTCTTTAATGAGAAGACTAAGGCTAGACAATAATTCTCCTTTTTGATGTATCAAGTCTCATGGGTAATTAATGCATGAGTTAGGTAGTATATAGGAAGCTCCACTCCATCATCTTGTTTCTAATAGAGTAGGGAGGTAATGGACATGTCAATGATAGCAAGGTAGATGTAAAAGGGTTTATCCTTTTGTAGTGGATAGACCATCAATAGTTGTGCCAACTCTTACTTAATGTTTTCAAAGGCTTCTTGGCATTGAGCCATCCATTCATTGTAGAATTATTTCTTAAGTAAGTGTTGCATGGGTTGTAACTTCTTCATAAGCCTAGCAATGAACCTACAAATAAATTTTAATCTACCTTGTAGTTTCCTAAGTTCTTTAAGGTTAGTTGGTGCTACCAAGTTGGATATGGTCCTAAACTTTTTAGGATTGACACATATTCCTACTTTGGATACTACAAAGCCAAGCATCATACTAGTTCTGACACTAAAGACACATTTCTTGGGGTTAAGCCTAAGCTCATATTTGAGACAATGTTTTAACACAAGGTTAAGATCATTCTCATGGTTGTTAGCCATTTTGGATTTAATAGCTATGTCATTCACATAATAATTAAGTAGTCCTAACATGTAATCAGTAAATACATGCATCATCACTTATTAATAAGTGGCACCTGAATTCTTAACAAAGGGCATCATCATGTAACAAAAGATTTCCCTAGGGGTTGTGAAGGTTATGCATAGTTGGTACTTTGAGTTAATCCTAAATTGGTTATATCCTAAGAACCCATCCATAAAGGATAATAGGGCATGCCCAGCCATAGCATTGATGACTCGGTCAATACTAGGCAAAGGGAAGTTACCCTTAATGGTTTCCTTATTCAGGTCTTCAAAATTGATACAAAGACATATACTCCCATTTTTCTTAAGGACCACTACTATGTTCGAAACCCATTCTATGTAATCAACAACTCTAATAAAACCAACTTGGCATAATTCTATGATTTCATCATGAAATGATAGGGCTAAATTTGGTCTAATCTTATGAACTCTTTGCTTAACTAGCTTAATACTAAGATCAAGTATAATTTTATGTTGCATTAAGTGTGGGTCAAGACCTGGCATATCTTCATATGATTAGGTAAAGGTCTTAATGTTGTCTTGGAGGACCTTGTTGATGTCTTGAGTGTGTCAAGATTCCAATGAGAAATTTAGTTTGAATGTTTTCTCCTCACCACTATGTTTCATGATAGGAATCTCAATGAAAGAGTCTTCAATAATATCACCAGCCTCAAGATCAAGGGTTTTAACTAGGTCTTTAGGACACTCAATAGGTTTTTATATTGAGTCTATGTAGTTGATTGGACTCTCAGGCTCAAGATCTAGGTAATTAGGGTTGATGCATCATTCAACATCATCATGAGGTCCAATTTGGCTTAAAGGCATATTGAATTTCTCCCAGGTGGCCATACTTCAATCCTACATATCAATTATAACCACATTATGTGACATGTGCGTGATAAGATAGCAAATAATGTCAAAATAAGATAAAATACTTTAGTAATAATGCAAGCACAAGCCAAAACACATCACATCAATGATAAAATAGGATTCAAACAAGCATATCATAGGTCATGGAAGGTAGGTTAGATAAACAAGATGCAACAAAGGCTAAACAAGGTCAAACTAGAGCTAGATAATGATTGAATGAGGTTAAATGGAAGCTAAATGATGATCAAACCTATTCAATGATATTGAAGGAGGATAAAGTATGGTTAGCAAAGGTCATAGGGGATGGAACAAGGTTGGTAAGATGCATTAAATGCCAAACAACATGAAGTAAGACCAATTAGATACCAAATGATAATCAAATGAATGAACCCAAATGTTGTTTTAATATGGCTAAAGGAAGATCTAATGATGTTCAAGTACCATCAAATGAAATTGGACAAGGCTATGACATGGTCAACAAAGGCCATAAAAGAGAGGGCAAGGTAGGTAGGGGTAGATAAAGGCTAGTAGTCATGTAACAAAGGTCAAATGATGGCCAAGTAGAGTCAAATGGTGATCAAATGATGGTTGAACCCCATCAAATGGCATCCTTGATGGATGAGCAAGGTCACAATGGTTCATAATGATGTAAATTATTATTAGCTCAAGTTTTCTAAGGTTAAATGATGCTAAATGATAAAAAAATTTGGTGGAATAGGGCCAAATGATGATTCAATGACCAAAAATAAATCCACTTGACATCGCAAGGCTAAACAATAAAGGTTAACAATGCATAACAAGGTCTAAAAAGGTTGAAACATTTGGATAAAATATAAATAAGCTAGGATAGAAAACATGTAGAAAAGATGGTCAATATTGATTAATCATAGTTAAATTTTACTAGTTTTATGCCTTAGTGGACCATAGTGAAGGTCTACAACGTTGATAGGTGAGTTTGGACACTTGACGTTATCATTTTAATGTTTCTTGAAGTAAAAAATGAAACCTTTTCTTATGAGTATGCTAGGCCCAATTGGGATTACATTGGTCAACATAGTTGGGATAGGCCCCAATGTAGTTAGTATCAATAGGCAACTCTCTAGCTTTTCAATAACCAATTTTGGGATTCCAATGGTTTCTATGGGTAGTGCAGTGGACTAGGTTTGGAGATTGGTGAACCTTGGCATTGTTTTGATCTCTAGAAGCTGCAAATGATGAAAAAAATGGTGACTATGTTGGGACAACATTGGCTAGCATAGTCCCTATGTATATGTATAGGAAATGTAGGTTTTTGGGATGTTAGAATTAAAATTGTTGTTCCATAAGCTTCCTAGGTTAGTACAAGTTCTTGAAAAGGCTAAACTAGCCATTTAAGGGTCAAAATAGACAACTGCACATAGATTTTTGCCACCAAAACCCCATGAATACACTACCCAGCATAGTTGAAGGTGGTCTCAATGTAGTTGAATTAAGATTTTAAATTTCATGTTTAAAAATAAGGCCAAACTATAGCTAGCTCAAGGATTTTAGGACTCTAGGCTTCTCAAATTAAGTTTTAGGTCATTTTGAGTGTTGTGGTGCTAGTTCAAACATCCTATAGCAAGGACTATGCTATCTAGTGTAGTCCTAGCCTACCTCAACATAGTTAGCATGAATCTTGGCTTTTAGTTATCTTTTTTGGTTAATCAATCTAGTTCTTGGAGTTACTGATGTTCACAGCTAGGGTTTAGACTCGAGATGGTAAGTTTTGACAGTTTTTTGAGTGTATGTGTGGTCATACATCCCTTACCCAGGCTAGCCAATGTATTCCCAATGTAGGTATGGTGTGTGTGATAATTTCTAGTTATTTTTTACTTAGTTTATAGGGTTTAGTAATCTTTAGAGACTTTGGTAGGGTTCTGTAGTTAGGATGATGCATTAGGAAGTTAATTTGATATGTTAGTGGCCTATTTAGGATTTCTCATAGGGTACTACACTGGCTAGCATAGTCTTAGGCTTCCCCAATGTGGTTTGAAGTCTCAGGTATGTTTTGACTAACTTTGATTCTACTATTTGATAGTTTAAATCCATCAGAAGTTTTGGGAAGGTGAGAAGGAAAATATATGTCCATCTAAAGGTCATTTATGGCTTTTTATGGACCATCCTCATCCAACTACACTAGAACTACACTAGCTAGTATAGTTGGATTCATAACTAGCATAGTTTGAAGATAGAAGTAGGGTTTCTCTCATTTTTTCTTGGTTATTCTACATTGTAGGCTTACTCGAGACTTTGGAGAGGTGTGAAGTTTAGAGTGTATCATTCTAAAGGTTATTTTATGCCCTTGATTTTCATGCGTTACACAACTACACTAAAACTATGTTAGCTAGCATAGTTAAGGCCATCTCCAATTTAGTACCAAGGTTGGGATAGTATTTGGCTTGTCTTCAATTAGTTTGACATTTCAAGGCCACTAAACACACCATGAGGATGTAATGATCAAGAAATGTTAGTTTGAAGGTTGCTTGGGGAATTTATTAGTTTTGTTCTTGTTAACTATGCTAGGACTATGCTAGCTAGCATAGTTGAGAATGAGCTTCAACATAATTAGTGCAAGATGGATGATTTTGATATTTTTTAACAAGTTTTATGAGGTTCTAGAGTTACTGATAGCTCTAGCTAGGGTTTGAGGCATGGTCTAGACATTTTGAAGTCAATAATGATCCTACAATGGTGGAATTAATCATCCCTATTGGGACTATGCTAGCTAGCATAGTCAAGCTCTTAGTTAGTGTAGTTGCCAAAAATAACTAGTTATACTATGAGTTTTGACCTTCCTGAATGTCTGATATCCTCCAATGTCAATACGTGTTTACTAATTTTGGACATAAGGCCTTTTGGATTTAAAGATAACATAGATGGATAGCTAAGAGGTAGGTTTTGTCAATGGTTAGGTTTTAGAATCCATTCCAAGGATTTTAGAGGCTTAAGCCCTACTGTATTTGTCATGTAGAAGCCTAAATCCAAGTGTGTTAGGATTTTTATTAGCTTGTTAGAGATGTGCTTAGTCGGACCCATCTCAAATTTGAATTGTTAAACCAGTTAATTTTCCACTAACCTAGTGTAGTTCCACTTTCTAATTGTGATCATAGAGTTTTGTGGAACTTGTATGAGTGTTTTGGAAAACAAGGGTTTGTGTGATGAATGCATAAGTTTTGGATTTGTTCCCACATTATAGTTTTGCAATAATCATATTCATCACACCAACTNTAGGTATCTCCAACGTAGCTTAACTATCCTACACTAAGGAGCAAGCATAGTTGCTAGAGGACTTCTTGAAGCTTGAAGATTCTAGTGTTTCCTAACTTGTTCGTTCAGAATATCAAACAAGAAAGCTTCAATTATCAAGAATCCAACCTTCGAGGAGGTTGATGTAGCTATAAGAGTGCTCTCTAACCTACCAAATCCTCTGATTGGTAAAGGATCATCCTCAATGACCCCTAGGTACACCACTCTTGGAGATTTCATAAGAAATTTCAGTGAAATCCTAGGTGTTTTTTCTTGTGGAGGCTTTTACATGGACTGGAATTAAATTTTGTAACATTACTATGTTAGATCTAGCCCATTTTTATGAGTTTTCAATGTTTCTTTGCCTTTAGGATTGTTGTATGCCTAATTATAAATTTTATTCAAGTCTTTTCTTTTCCTTTTATGCAGTTTCCCCACCAAAAAGGAATGCTACTTTTAAATTTTTCTATGTGAAAAAGGCTTGGAATTTTTAGTTTTTATGGTTTTAGGATCAAAATATGTAGTTTAACAATCAAAATAGCAGTTGAACTGCTAGATTTTGACTTATGGTAAATTTTCTGTGAATTTTTCTATAAGCTAGTTCATAGGGGTTTTCAGTTTTGCTATCTTTTTCATGTCATTTTCCAAATTTTTAATGCAAAAAAGGCTAAGGATTTTTGAGTTTTTAAGTTCTTATTTTTTATTTTATCATTTATCAGTTTAAAAAGTTGTAGAATCACTAAATTCTATTCTATGGTTAATTTTCTATGAATTTTTTCATGGACTGGTGCATAGTGAGATATTTGGTTTTCATGGTTTTACCCATGTGAAAATGGACAACATTGATACCTAGAAGAATCTTTCAGCCAAAATCCAAGGTCTCTAGGGATTATTGAAGGTGTTATGGAGGGTTTGGCAATGGTTTTAGGAATTGTGAAAATTTTCCATACTTTTTATTAGTGATTCATTACAAGCATTTTCTAATATTTCTAGTTTTTTGCAAATTTTTGTTAAATTTCATTATGGTCTTAGGTTATTATCAATTTTTTTTTTCTAGGACTAGGAATTTAGTGTAGATAAAAAAAATTTTATTAAATTTTTGCATATTATTTCCCTAAACTTAGAAAAAAGTTTTAGTTCTAAATTGTCATTTTTATTCATATCTGAACTTGTCTTGTATAGTTGTAATTTTGGTTATTAAAACTACAAACCTCTTTGGCTATATAGGTAGTGTTGGTATGATTCTTATGTTATTATGATTATGTTCAAATATTTCTAAGGTTATTTACATGCTTTATTTTAGTTTTCAACCATTACTTAAATTTTTCCAAAATTCTTAACTAGCCCCCTAGAGTTTTTACTATAGCTAATTTGACTATTAACTAGGATTTCTAGTAAAAATTTTGCAAAATTCACTTTGGCATTTTGTGACTATTGTAGTAGGTACAATCTATTTTTCATGGATTTAATGTTTTAACATTAAAAAATTTATTATTTTTATGAATATCTCACCATAAATCTAATACTAGATGCTATTAGGTTAGTTTTTATCAAGTTGTTATATGTGAATTTTTCATAATATTGGGTTATTGTATTTTTGGTTAAGTGTCTAAAACTATGAATTGGGTAACTTGAGTTAAGTGAAAATTTTGACAATGGGGTCACATTAATTGTTTTTGTTTTTTTGTATTTTTTCATTTTCAGTTGTGATTATTCATGGTTGTTGTCGTTATTGTTGTATCATGTAGGGCCCTTCTAAAATTCATCTTGGTGGTCATTGAGCTGGTGTGGCTCCTATGCGACATCCATACACCAAGATCCAACATTCCACCTGTAGACATGGTCTTGAAACATGTCTCGTTATAGTTTTAGCCAAGGATAAACGAATTCTTTGCCTACCTCCTTCAAAATTTTGGTGTGATGGCGTGGTCATACTTGACTTTGGACATAGTGTCGATAATCGTGGAGACCTTACTATCCCACTCTACATGTATGATCATCAAGTTCATTGTTGAAGATCCTAATTCCCATGTTGAGGGTGAAAGACTTGATAACAAGTATACTAGAGGAATTTGTAAGTTGTCTAAGATTTGGAACATGCTTTAGTGCATCCAGTATAATGCTAATAACATGTTGCTTATTGATCACCACATCAACACATTATTTCAAAACTATCCTAGCACTATGCACTATTTAGATGGGTAAGTGTAAGAGTTAGAACTTTTTTTTCTCTTTTCTTTGGCTTAAATTTTATTTATTTAGGCTATTCTTAACACTTTTGTTTTGATTTTTTTATACTTGTACGTACAAGGTTGATGACCATGGGCTAATCAAGAGTGACCAACTCTCACCTTTAACCTAAACAACATTGGATGCATTTACCAAAGGCCAAGTGATGAGGATCACTTTGATGGAGCAACTTAAATATTACTTTTATAGATACATGACACTCTATGCCAAAGCCTACTATAGGTGCTTGGTGAATGGGATAGCCTAAAGTTGGTGGGGAATCCCTTATTTTGATATGGATACGTGTATCCCCATTAGTATCCCCACACTAACTTCATGCAATAATAAAAGTGAACAAAAATTTATTAAATTCTTGTAGTCTTATATCAACGTTTTCATGGTCACATAATTATAGGTCATTTTTTTCNTGTTTTCATGGTCACATAATTATAGGTCATTTTTTTCTTAATTATTTAAAAGGTTTCATTGGTATGTCTATAAATTTGGTCATGATTCGTTATACTTGTCTTATCTTTGGTTTTATGTATGGTATGCCTAGGATTAATCTAATTGGTCATTTTGTTGTATTACAAGGGCTACCACTTCCTTCACTATCACATTAATCACTTCAAGATGCTCCAAGGAGACTCTTTTCCTTAAGTATGATGAGGTGGATTCAATGTAGCAGTGGTTGGCTACTGAAGTTCTTAGAGAGATCTAAGCAAACATCATCAGTGCAAGTTTTCTTGATCATTTCATGGATCCTATCCCAACCATCCCTACCTTGGAGACGGTGAACACCATCAACTCTTGTTATGAAGGGATGAATAAGTTCATGCCCCAGGTGCATGGTGTTCCTTTCATCCTAGTCATCAATGAGTCCGCCTTCATTAACCTCCTTGGAGTTCCTTACAAGGGCTTAAATGTTGTCTCCAATTTAGGGAAAGAGATGGATCACCAAGAGGAAGTGGAAGAGTGGTTAGATACTTACCATGCTCACAAGGGGTTATCTCTCAACAAATCTTGGGTTGCAAAGGCTAAAGGGGCATATCCCTTGTTTTGCTCCTGGGCATTTACTAAGTTATTGTCAAAGAAAAGATCATGGGCATTGAATAAGCATGGACTATGAAGAATATCCTTGTCAAGAATGCTCATTTGATTTTTGGGCTATGTGGGGAGATCCTAAAACTTTGGAACAACCTTATGAAAAAATGCCACATGCATTTTTCATTTTTCATGGCATATCTAAGGATATTTATAAATTTCCTATTGGTTAGGAAGGATGGACAATGGATAAGTCAAGATCCATCCCAACTCTCTAGGCCTTGGGGTGAAACACATTTTTCCCATCATGGAGACTCAGAATCCACTAGAGGATGTCAAGGAGTCATTTTCTATTTCCACTAAGGGACTTAGTGGTAGGCATTGTGCTTCCCCTAATAGCATAGGGATAGAACCTCAAGTTATGCATTAGAATGTTGAAAAGGCAAAGAAAATACATCCCAAAGCTAAAGGTGCGGCTAGAGAAAAATTGAAGAGACCTATAGTTGAGGAAGCAACACCAGTAACCAAGCAACCTTCCAAGAAGAGGTTTTTTTTTAGAATCAGCCAAGCATATAACATGGTTGTAAGTATGTTTTACTTTGTTTTATTTCTCAAATGTTTTCTAGTTTATGTTTTTATGTTCTAAGGTTATGTTTTTATTTTGTTTTAGGAAAAATGTGCTAAGTTATTCTACATTTTATCTTTATTGTTTTCTTAGGTAAACAGCAAGAATTGGTGGCCCAAGAAACAATAGGGGAGGTGAAGCAAAAGTGCCTTGAGAAGGAGTCTTTACAATCACATGAGGATGAGGGGTTATCTAATGCCATATTAGATGATTCTGACACCATATTTAACCTCTCACAGCTAGGTGAACCCCTTGCTATAATTCCAAATGATATTCCAGGTATATAGGCATTTTGTTTTATATGTTTTGGTTTTGTTGTTTTATGTTTAACCTTGGTCTTAATCATTATTTGATTGTTATGTTTGCTATAGTTATTGAGCCTTAGTCCAATGCTTCAACCTCCACATTTCACATAAAACCATGTGAAACATCAAAAAAATGCATGTTGTAACCTTTTTCAGCCATGTAACCCTCACCCCATAAGACCTAAGGCTATAACTTCATTGTAAAATGTAAATATTGTAACCCATGAAGTGCAATCTCCCATACTTTATACCTTTTGGGCTGAAAAATGCTTCATAAGTGATCAAAGCCTCATCCCCCAAGAGGAAAAAGTCATATAATGCCAATATTTGGGCTTCAGGAGAGGGGGGGGGTGTGGATTTAAAATGCCTTTTGGGATGCTAATATTAGCATTCTGATGGATTTTATAAGGAGTATAAAATTTTCCATTTTGGAGATACCTATTGGGGGTTATAACCCATCTACACCCAGCCTGGTGTGGGGGGTATAACTCTTATCCTCAAGCATTGCACACTCCCCTCCACCCCCCAATGTTGCCCTAGCATGGCCCAAGATCCCATTGTTGCTCCAGCATGGCCCAAAATTTTAGCATTACATAAACTCCAACATTGGTCTTGCATGCCAATGTTATTATTGGAAGGCCTAGCAAGGGTGGAAGAAGCCAATGATGGTGAAATTCCCATTTAGTATTTTTAGTAAATAGAATGGCTTTGATTCCATGGGCTATAATACTTACCATACATAGTAAGCCTACTAGATTTAAATACCCACCACACCTGCATGTAGCCAAAAATCTATAAGCAATTTGACAGAAATTTGCTGCAAATTTTATGGTTAAACACTTATAAAATCCAAACATCAAGACCATAAAAAGGTTTCACACATTCACATTTTAAGGCATATTTTGCATTCAAGAGCTATTATAGTCTTGCATACAAGTAGCTTCTTGAATTTCTAGTGTGAAACCTCCATAGCAATTATTACCATCTTTTGACATTGTGTGAATTTTGGGTACCAACATTGAGCATTTTGGTCTTTACCCCCAGCTTGACTATTCTTGGTAGCAAAACCACCTTAAACATTTCACCCCTTTACATCACCAGGATTGTAGATCTAGTGCAAAGAGCAACAAAGGTTCAAAAGCATTCGAAGCTATAGAACCTTTAGATCATGGAGTTGTTTGTAGCAGTTTCAATGGAATCTAAACCTCCAACGAAGTAAACCCCTTGCTACTATGGAATATTTTAAAATAAAGCTTACAGTTCTTTTTTATGTAAGTTTTATTCATTTTTTTCATTTCAATGCATTTATTTTCATATTTGTATTTGCATTTTTATTTCTACAACCTTGTTTCATCCTCCTTGAGTCCTTGGGTGATCTACTAGACGATCTAGGACACATTAGATACTATTTTTTTGTAGAGGCCCTTGGGATACGTGGTTAAACTTATTTTGGTAAAAGCTTTTGAGTTTCCTATGACCAAGATTTTTAGTAGCTATAGTTTTTTTATGATAGAAGGAAGGCCTCTACTCAAATTCTACTTCCAAAATTGTGACCAAATTGGCAACCTTGCTTTACATTTTCTAAAATATTTTTCCTACAAATTTTATTAACATCCTATTTGCTGCAAAGCCACTACTGAAACCCATTCTTCCCCTACCACCAAAGCCCAGCATGAACATTGTAGGTGTTTGGGTTTTCAAAACATTTTGCAGCAGTTGCTAGGAATTTGAAAGCTAGTGTTGGTTTCCTGTCAAAACTTTCACCCCTCTTGCAACTAGAATTTTCTAGTGAGGCTAGCGTTGCTAATTTCACCTCTCAAATCCTCATTTCCCCTTGCTATGAAAATTTTCCAAAAAACCCAACATTAAAAACTTTCCAAAACTATATGTTCCAAAAGCTAGTCTTTCCTTTTTGCTTTTACCAATAATCATAAACTCTCCCAAAGTAAACCCCTTCCCCAACCTAGCTAAGAAAAGGTTTAAGATTTTACATCTTACCCCCTTTCTTTCCCTTTATTACACTTAGCATGGATGCATCTAGGAAACCCAGTGTGGTTGGGGTTTGATACCTATCTTTTGCCTTTCCTAACAAATAGGTATATCTCCCTTTAACAACTAATTACTATTTATAGCCTATAACCTTTTTTAACTATTTTTACCTTTTCTAGTTTTTTCTTTTTTTCTTTTTTTGAAAATTCCTATTGCTAGAATCTTTATTTTCCTTCATCAATTCACATTTTTTCAACCATTTTTAGCATCTTCACCATGTCATTTAGCCAATTGACTATCCTAATTCACCAATAATGGGTCTAGTCAATAGGCCATAAGGATCTATGATTCCAAGGACCCTTCCATAGTTGAGTGTGGGTAGTCTTTGAGACTTAGGGGGTGAGGTTGTGAATTTTTAGTCATACATGAATATCATTACAACTTCATTTGTGCAAAGATTTAGGCTAGTATTGTGATTCCATGCATGAGAGAAGAAGCCAAGAGGGTGTATGAACTCATACATCATAATGAAAAGGAATATATTCCTTCCCTATATGACCAAATACCCATCACCAAGACCTATTCACATGTTTTATCTTAATTAATTTAGATAGATGAGGGAGATGGAAAGGTTAGCTCTGATGAGTAATAAGAGGAAGAGGATGAGTTCATGGTGGAATATGAACATAAGAACATCTTGGATGGGCTTTTTCAACAAGTAATCCTTAAGGCCACAACATCTATTTCCACCCCTCTTGCCTCTTCTATGGGAAAAATGCCCTAATCCTTCATCCCTTCTTACACAACCATGTTTGATCCCATGCTACTTATTGCAGTGCAACAAACACAATCAGTGATACAACCCACAAGTTTCCATTACTCCATGTTTTTTTCTACACAACCTCACTTAGTGCAACCATCACTGCTAGTGGTTACTACCACTAACCCTCTAGCCATCCAAATGAGATCCACCATGGGACCCTAAGCAACCTAGGGGTCACACGCCCCCTTTGTTTCATTTGTGCCTCATATACCAACATAAACATATTTTTCTTTGTTCAACCTACCAACCGCCATGATGAGATAATTTCTCCCCTTAGTGCCACAACTGATAGTGAGGCCACAAGCCTTCCAATAGATACTATAGCCCTTTGTGAAAATTTCAAGGCTAGCAAGGGCACCCCAGGGCTTGGATTAAGCCTTTAAAATGATCCAAGACCTGACCAAAGAGTTAAAGAGGATCAAGGCCTCTACATCTCAAACCATTAAAATCATAGACTTTTTTCAAGAAGATCCCATTAGTCCTATGGTCCCACCTTTGACACTTTCTCCTAGTATCTCCATTTCCTAATTTACAAAGTAAAATGATAAAGGCAATTCCATCTCTCATCTTATGACCTTCGACTTAAAGTGCTTGTTGTTATAAGCCTAGCCGCACATGATCATTAGAATATTCCCTATGTTCCTTATAGGAAAAGAGATCGATTGGTACCATGCCCTACTAAGAGAATCTATATCCTCTCTTGATAAGTTGATTACCCAATTCATTAACTGCTTCAAGTATAACTTGTAGTCCAACACCACCCTTGACCAATTGATGAAGGTTAAGCAAGGACCTCTCGAATTGATGTAGAAGTTCATCTAACGATGGAATGATTTTCTTAATGAGATACTAGAACCCATAGCTAAAACTCACCTTTTAGCTATATTCAATGGGATGATTAACAATTTCATCAAGTTCAAGCTATATTATCTTAACCCACTGTCACTGAGTCATGCCTTCTCCCACACCAAAAACATAGAGGATGCTATGGAGGCTAGCCACGACCCTGTCTACATGGCATACAAGAACCAAGACATACAAAGGGAGAAGGAGAGGACTAAGCAAAATAATGTGTTGGTGGCAATGGTGGCTAAAGAAGCAACAACAACCAATTAGGGGCTAAGAAATAATCAACCCAAGGCCCTTGCTAACAACCACTACAACCAGCCCTTAACATCCATGGTCACTACATCAACTACCTCTAGACCCAAGTTTGAGTGGAAAGGCAAACCAAATACACTATGTTTCCTTTGAAATCATCTGAGCTCTTAGACAAATTATTGAAGAGAGTAGAAGGATCCAATATAAGAAAATGACCAAAACTACTCACAAAAGGCATGACAAGCTATTTGAAATAGCCAAGGATCCCACTTGAGCAAATAAAGATGACCCTTATGTACCTAAGTATTTTAAGCTCAACTAGTTTTATCACTATCATCAATTGTCTAGTCATCACACTAACTTCTACCTTGCACTAAAGGATGACCTACAAAAGATAATTGATGAGTCACGATATTGGACCCCCAATATCGGACCCTCGATATCGGATACATGATATCCAAGATGCCAAAGCAATATTGGACATGCGATATCGAAACTTGTCTAACCATCTATAAATAAGAGATAGGGACACTTGGTTTCGTAGTTAGTTTCTTAGTCCCTTAGCTGAACTCTTGTAGTTTTTCCTTTCCAAATTTAGAATTATTTCTGAGTGTCTGTAGTAGGAATCATAAAGTAAATGGATCTTTATTCAAGCATTATGTACCTAAGCATACCTTGTGTCTAGAAATAAAGATGAACTTTGTGATAAACCTTGCAACAATCAAAATAGCTTAATTATTTGATTTAAATGTTATTTACTATTATTTGCTACTCTCATTAGTTAATTAATGTTACTTCTATTGAATTATTAATTATCAACAAATTAGCACACTCAATATGACCACTTAGAGCATACATGGAACACTTGGTAACCTAGTAATAAATAGCGTTTGGTAATCCCAGTAGTGTTACACTGGTTCAGGATGTGTCTAACAAGTGGGAATGGATTTTGGTGTTAGAATTAGTTAGAGCATAGTTGATTAGTTAAATTAAATTAGTTACTCAATTATTTCATTTCTCCATTTTAATCACCAGGAACATAAAACATAAAATGCATAAAAATCATATACTTCAAGTTTACTTAACCATACAATTTTGTCTTACAAGTAAGCTTGAGAAGACAACGATCACATAACCTATCCGTGTTCTCTGTAAGCACATAAGCACTTAATCCTTGGAGTTCAACTAGATCATGTGTAAATGATTGTATTCATATGGTTGGGCATAGGGGTACCTCATTGCTCATCATTGGCATTGTTGCTGGGGATTTTGTTGTTGTGAACTGATTAGAACTTAAGAAATATTTCCATTGTTGGACTGAACCCTTAGGGTAGTTATCATACAATCATCAAAAAGGAGTATTATGCACTGAATAATCAATCATGTCTCCTTCTTCTTATGAGAGTTCTTCATTGACTAGGTTTGACACAATGAACAATCAGAGGCATAGTACACATGATGACCCACCAGTGCCCCAACAGTTTTGCATGGTATATGCTTATCCCAATGAGTATGTACCAAAATTTATCTTTATCCTCCACTAGGATGAACAATTGCAATGACATGATTTAGAAGGTAACATAGTGTTACCTCCCGATCGCTCAATCCCAAGCATGCTTCTTCATGCTCTCACACGAATTGGTATGCAACACTTATAGGCAGAGTACATTGTACATAAACATGACTCAAGAGAGTATTGACCCACGGAGGCACAATGCCAAAGGGACTTACAATAGGAGAGACATTACAAATCTATGAACGAAAAGTGGTTTTAGGATGTCCCATATGTCCTAAGTGAAAATGAGGGTGGTGAACATGCCATGGGAGGTTTTTAACAAAATGATATTCCTCTCATTAACTTTTGTCAAGGAGTTGTGTATCAGAATCTTCACTCAACTTCTCATAACCCAGGTTCTGATACCAACAAACACAAAGGGTCCAAAAAAGGAACATAAACACATGACATTGGCAAACATTCCAATCCTAATTGTGACCGAGGCCAAGACCACCAAAGAGAAAGTGACAGGTGTTGTCATGATGCCAATCCTCCTTCCTCTTCATCTTCATCATCTCCTTCCCCCTCTTCTTCAGGATCTGAATGTAGTCAAAAATGGAAAGACCATGAGGACAATGGTAAGTGAAATAGAGATCATAAACAAAACAGTTGAGAAAAGGGACAAGGGAATTCTAGAGAAACACATCATGAAAGGAGGGATCCTTCATTGATAAGGGTATTGTTGCCTTGGCAGTGGCATCCTTCATGACTGTGGGTATTGCCACTGCTGGTTTTTCTCAATAGGTTGTGGCGGAGTTCCACTTGGAAAATACGTTAATGGTTAGTGGAACTACCTTGGGTTACCTTGGGGATAAGGTAACCGTCGGGGTGCTTGCCGTTTGTTAAGTCATGGATTAAGTGCATACACCCCAAACTCTTGCAGATGTAAGATGACTGGGCAACATCCCTTAGGATGGTCATACTAGCATATCTCACATCTACCATCATTGTCTGTATCAGAATCCAAAACGTCTTCGGTGATAGCCATTTTACCCTTACCTTTGTTATGTGCATGGTCCAAATCCCTCTTCTTCTTTTTATCATAGTCACTACTTCGCTCCTTATACTCCTCTATGATTTTGAGAATGGTTTCAAACCTACTATCTAAGGAATCCCACATTTGATCTACCTTTGCTGACACTTCGGTTGTTACTTTCTGAAGTGGCAAGGATTTCCTATTCACCAACTCTTCAAGTGATGACTCATCCTCCTCCTCATAGAATCTCACTCCCCTTTTTCGGAGGGAAGGATCATGATTGTACTCTTCCACGATTTCTCTCTTAAGTATCTCACCTTCTTCCTTAGCTACTTGATCCAAACAATCTATGAACCTGATGGGACCTAAGCTCTAATAATATCCCTTGGGAATACGTTCCAAGGTTTCTCCTGGTTTCCTGCCTAAGTCCATCTACGAGATGATGTAGTTGATCCTGTTGTGTGTAACCATGGCCTGGGCAATGATGTAACAGTGCATAATAATGGCCCATGGTAGCATCCAAGGATTCATGATTTCCTTGTTTCCATCCTTGGATTTGTTTTCATAGGTTGGACACTTGGGAGTACATTTGATACCTGTCATTAAACAGTTCTAGCATTGTACTCCACCTCCTAATGGTTTCCAATTCTAAGGACCAGTACCAGCTTTCTGCTTCCTTTACTAGTGTCCTTGGGAACAACTTTAATTTTTGCCACTCGTTCTCAATGTTCTGCAAGGCACATGCATCATGAAATGCTTGTAAGTGGTTCTGAGGATCAGTGTTGTATTCCCCCTCAAATTGTGGGATATTATTTGTGTCTAATCTCTTAATTCTGCTATCTTTCTAGTGCCTTGTAGGAATTCTCACAACCTCCATTATGTCTAACATGCTTCAGGTTGCAAGTAGGGGTTCTTCATTGTCATCTCTTTCATGGTGTCTGTGATGTCTATGTAGTTCCCTACTTTCCCTTCTTTCATGCCTTGATTCCCTCGAGTGCCCTCATCCTCTCTCTCAACTCTCTCGTGAGGTTTCTCACTATGTTTACCTTTATCCTCACTGTTAGGCTCTTTATGACTGCATCCTGATGTTGAAGGGGATAGTGAATGTTGCGATGAAGGGGAAGAAGAAGGAGGACCATCACCATGATGATGTTCCCTACCTTCTTTTCTGTGGTCCCGGCTCCGATCGTGATGACAATTAGAATGTTCACCCTTATCATGTGTTTGTGTTCCCTCGTTGAACACTTGGTGTTCTTGGGGATTAGAACCAAGATTTTGAATCATGGAGTGTAGGTTCTAATACACCACCTCCTCACCATTGTTAGGAGGAGGAACATCGTTTTGTGGGGAACCTATTGAAATAGGTTCACTACCCTCAATTTTTCTTAAGATAGGTGGAGCGTTATGGGAGCCCTTGCCCTTCAACGATGTATAGTAACTCTCCTGCCGCAAGTCCCATTGACATTTCACTTCTATGGGAAGGTAATCCCTTGTGTTGTGATCACACACAACGTATTCTACGTATAATTTTGACATGCCTATTCGTGCAAGGGCACGAAGGAGCATGTTGGGGACTACTCTATCTGGAGGAAGAGTCTCTCCAACGTAGTTGTTCATCTTGATGGAGAATAAAGGTAAAGTCAGTATATACTTGTCATGATGAGTATATACCACATGGAATTGTTGAGGACTGGCAGATGTTGGTTATGTGTGTTGTGCCACCAACTGTCTCTAGTGTTGTTCCTAGGCAGTGAGGTGCTTTTGTTTGAAGAAGAAGACATTTTAGTCTTATTCGGTGTGCTATTTACCATTATGTTATTTTTCTTATGATCAACCCTAAGGTTTTGTTTAAGCTTCCCAATGATATGGATGATCTCCTATGTTCTACGTAGCGCACAAACAACTAAGTCCCTGGCAGCGGCACCAATGATGAGTGGTGAGGTACCCCTACACTCAACCATATGAATACGAGCATCTCACACGTGATTCAGTCGAACTCCAAGGACTAAGTGCTTATGCACCCTAATGGAACACTTAAGGTTAATCAATCGTTGTCTTCCCAAACTTACTTGTATTTGTCACGGTTGTATGGTTAAGTAAGTTTGAGGTATGTGATTTTTATGTCTTTTATCTTTTTAACGCCTATGCTAAGAGGTGAAGGGTGAAAAGACTAAATGAATAACTCTAATTAACTAAGTTCTAATTGTCCTAGCATCAGTATTTGTTCCCACTTGCCGTTCATACCTTGAACCAATGTAACGCTGCTGGGATTACCAAACGCTATTCGTTACTAGGTTACCAAGCGTAGCACACGTGCTCGAAGCGGTCACACTGAATGCACTTAACTAGGAGAGTTGAGGGTTGAGAGAGATTAATGAACTAAGAAAGCAATTAAACATTTAAAATTAATTAAATCCTATTTAGCTTAGTCCATGCACTGCAAGGTTTATCAGAAAGTTCGTCTTTATTTCCGTACACAAATGTGTGCTTAGGTACCATTTGCTCGAATAAAGATCCATTCACTTTGAGACTCCTACTGCGGGCACATGAAAATTATTCTATCTCTAGAATGGTAAAACTGCCAAATTTTAGCTAAGGGTCTAGATCTATATGGAGAAATAAGGGAGAGCCGCCTCTTATTTATAGAACTAGCGACAGGATGCGATATCGTGTCTCATCAATAGTAAATTAGAGAGATCGCAACAACATTGAATATGTCAAAGTTGTCAACATAGTAAATTGGAGAGATTACAACATTGAATTTTATTAAAGACACAAAAGTCACCTAACGCTATCAAGTCATGTAAAAATACGATTCTAAGAAGAGGGAATTTTTCAAAAACAAAAAGATAAATTATTTTTATTATAAATGATACAAAAAATATTATATGTTTTAGGTATTTAATTTTAAATAAGAGTGGAATAAATTATGCTTTCTCTTCAAAAGGTATTATAAGGTTTTATTATACATTATTTCATAGCAATGACAAAATGGAGGAGTTCCATGATAGTGATAGTACACCATTTATTTCTTTTGGTGACCCAATGTAAGAATAAAAAATCTAGCATTAGGAAAAGATAATGATGTAAATAACTTGTATGAAAAAATACTTAAATGGGGAGGGCTATTGGTAAAGATTGCCATCTAGAAAAAGTTAAATTAAGTATGTAAGTGTGGTTAGAAAAAATGGTGCATTAATAAAATAGTTATGCCTTTTAGAAAATTGGGGAAAAGATCTAAATAATTATAAATTATTTGTAATAAATGATATATTTATGAAGCTTTTGGATACTATCTTTGAATCTATTCTTGGAAAATGGGCTTAAGAACACAAGATACATGCCATATTCCATGCATGATTTAGGTAGCAACATTATGTTCAAGATCATCTCATCACTTTAAAATATATTATTGATAAATCAAAAGGTCCACATGAGAAAAAATTTATCTACTTTGTATATTTACCTAAGGCTTATGACTAAGTTATTTGAAGCAAGTTACAAAGGTGCTTGGAAACTTTCAAATTTATTAGCACATTGTAATCCACCATCAAAAACTTTATAAAGAGGTATGAATTTCGTTTACAAATAGATAAGAAACAATTTTATTTAATAGTTTTGTTAGTTTAAAACAAGGATGTCCTCTCTCTCCTATTTAATTTAGGTTTTTCATTGATGAATTTGAAGGGTGATGAATAAAATACCAATACAATTTGTAGTTACAACTAAAAATAGTCTTACTAGACTCTTTCTTTATGTTGACGATGTATCTTATTTTCAAATTCAATGGAAGTACTGCAAAACATGTTTAATACTTTTGATGATTTTTATCAATATTTAAAAATAAAAGTTAATGTCTAGAAAACTAAAATCGTGAATTGTGACATAGGTAACAATATATCCAATGTCATAATAAGCAATGAACATATATACAAAACCTCCTCTTATAAATATCTTTGTTTAGAAAGCTCCTACAATTACAAATGGGATGAGTGAATCTCTTAAAGAGTTAGAAGCGATATGAAATTCTTATTTGCTTTAAAAAATAAATGTAAGAAGAAATTTATTTTAGCTTAGAATATCTGAAAGAAAGTTTATCATGTCATTCTTTAACTAATTATTCTTTAGAGGTGTGTTTTATAGGAGCTTCATCTATCAAATCAATAGTAGAAACATATGCAAGAAATTTAAAAACTTTTTTTGCTTAATAAATTCAAAGTAAAGAGATAAACACAATATGATATTATACTTCTTAAAGCAAAGATGATACCCTTAGAAGTTTAAACTATTTGTTAGTTTATAACTTACAGGCATAATCTTTAAAAATTCTCATTGGATAAACATATTCAAAAAAGTGATGATGAAAGCCAAGATAAAAAAAAGGCTTTATGAAAGAGTTCTATGTCTTCATAAATGGAATATTCTTAGTAATTTCTTTATTATAATCCTAAATAAGATTGCAATTTGGTGAAATGAATTGTATTTCAACAACTTTAAGAAAATGTTCAAGGATTTTAAAACTATATTTTATTTAAATAGCATTAGAGGAGACCTTAATTCACATAGCAAACTATTTGCTATTCTTATGTATTTGTGATGTATAATTAGTACTCTAGGAATAGTATTTCATCATTTGAGAGTTGAAGGAAGTAGATGACTCAAAATTTCTCTTCAAGAACATATGGTATTATGCAAACAAATGGCATTAAAAATAAACACTACATTCTCTTGCAATATCCTACATGTAAGCATATTATACATAAGTGAATTATTATGGTTGGAAATTTGGTTGATTTGTTTCAAGAACACTTAGTATTTTTCTTACTAATATTTTTAAAACTCATATCATACCATATACATTTCTGCTGTACATTAAACCCCGAGAATTTAGGAACCTAACAAAAGTTTGTGTTTTAATTTTATAAAAAAGTTTTGGGAAGCATTAGGAAAAAAATATCTCGAAACGTTTAAGGAGGACGGCAGTTCATTCCACGTGATACGCTGTCAGGCTTGACTTCCTCACTAAACGTTAAAAAAGACATGGTCAAGAATTTACTGGTCTCTTCGAACAAATACATGAAAGGCCAACTTGTACGGCTTCTTATTTTAATGTTTTATGCAACGTGCAGATGTAGCTATGGTCGCTGTTTAGCTCGGTCGACAAAGCGCAAGGCTTTTACCCTAGATGTTAAACTGTTCAAGTATTCGTTTCCTTAAAATGACCTGGTTTATTAATTTTTTAGTTTAGTTTCTTGCAAATAAAATGTGAAAATGTATTTGCAATTGAAAATATAAATAAAAAGTATATGATAAATAAGAAATTATGATTTTATTAGAAAGAGTCGAGGTTCCCCTGTAAGTGATTTTGGAAGACGGAATATGAAGAGCTTGGGATTTTCAGAAATTTATGGCGCTATGAAACTCCGGGCTTGTCACCGTGCCCGCTGAAACGCAAATGATATCAATTTTTGCTCTGGAAACATTTACGCCCATGTTTGTCACTGTGTCCCGGTTAAATGGTTAACAACCATGAATTTGGAAGCTTGTACGTCTTATTATGGCGATGGCGATGGAAGCTTGGCGCATCATATAGAAACAAGACTTGTCAATTACAACAGGTGTGGATAACAGGAATAATGTCTAAGAGATTGCTGAATCCGAGGGATTAAATCAATAGATAAAAAGTGGTGCAAGATCACTCACCAACCAACAAACTATTGAAAGACTAAGACGAGCAAACGAGAGACAATGGGTAGATTCTGCTGAAAAACGCAGGCCAGGCAAAGTGGAAATTGGGGAACATTTTATAATTGATATGGCTCAAGGGAAGGCCTCGATAACGGTCTGTATAGCCGGCGGTGGCAGCCGAACAATATTGATGGTAGAGAAGCCGCCTGCAGACAGAAGCTCTGTCCACTGTGTGGCGCTCCTCTCGCGCCCGCCAGGTGCGTGTGCCATCATCAGCAGATCTGCTGTCAACCCTACTTTACCCTTCATCTTCGTATTCGTATCCACGCTTTTGTCACCGTTCTCGTCTGCGTCTGCATCGTCAGGCAGGACAATATCCACAATGACGAGGCGGCCATAGGGAGGCAACACGGCCAAGCAGGCTTTCAGTATTTGCAGGCACTTTGAGTCAGTCCAGTCGTGGAGCACGGTCTTGAGCACTATGCACTCCGCGCTTGGTATGCTCTTGAACATGTCCCCGCCTATGTGTTCTACACCTGACCACACAACACATTAGAAAACAAAATATCGAAAGGAAATTTTCGTTGGAGTAACTGAATTATGAGTTCATTGAAGCCATCTTTAGCCAGACGCTCCATGCTTGTTTTGCCACAGCACTGTTAGGATTGTGTAGGAGAGGGAAAGTTTAAATCTGCCTTGTTTTGGGAAAGCAGTGCCAGGATTCAGAAGAGTCAGAAAGTTTAAATAGGCTTAGAATTATACGGCCTTGAATGAATATAAATACACCCAAAACATAGGAACATGATACTTTAGACAAATTGCTGAATAATATGCTTCACAAGATCTTCAAAAAAGAAGATTTATGATTTACAGTACTCTTGAATCTTAGAGAGCCACATGGTTTCCGGGAATCATAAAAGTATCTTATTAACTAAAACTATAATTCCTGGAGAGAGAAATCCCTGCTTATATTGTACTAATATTAGGTTGCAAAAGCTTTTCAAGAACAGATTGCTAACAAGAACCCCAAACCCTCTGTTTATGATGGTGGAAATAACTATCCTCAACTAGCATAGTATTGTTAGTGATATGAAGACAAAATCTGTAGTTAACCTGTGTTGAACTTCACTCTCCTCTTCTACTGATTGTTAGTTTTAGAATTTTCTAATGAAGAGTTAAGATTTCTAGAACATATTGTAAAAGAAAAAGTGAAGATCTGTCTATCTAAGTTGTATCCATTCTTTTAACGCTGAATTTCGCTATTTAAATCCATCTGAGTTGGTTATGGTCTGTGAGTTTAGAGTGTGTGTGGTCTCTTCTGTAAAGGTTGGTGTGTAACCAATTGACTTGTGATCTTTGTAAACATCTTTGGTATATCTATAGTTTTGAAGATGTTATAACAATTATGAAGTTGCTTTCTTATTTATCTCTCTATTCAAGTTTTATTCATTATTATTGTTGCATTGGTAATATTTATAAATAACAATTTTTGCACAACATGTCTAGCAACCTCTTATCTAACCGCTTGAATCGTATTGTCAGCGTAAACCCAGTAGACTAATAACCTCAACGCACAACCAAGAATTAATAAACACGATGTTCCAAAAGAGTGCAAACCAAGTAACCAGGCAAGTAACCAAGCTACCTACCTGGGTGTTTAGGTGCAGTGGCAATGACATGAGGCAGGTCGAAGTTGATGGCGGAGGAGATGTTGGGGTGTCGCTTCACGATGTGGGCAGCAAAGGTACCGGTGCCACCGCCCACGTCCACCAGCGACGATACACTGCCAAACCCATCGTACGACGACAGCAGAGACTGCGTTTGCAACGCCGAAAAGGCGACCATGGCGTCGTTAAACACGGCGTTGAAGTGGGCATTGACGGCATTGTATTGCCAGCGCCACCTCGTCGTTAATAAACAGAAATAAATCCGCCATGGACGCTGCTCCCGGCCTCTTCACCAGGCACTTGGCTGCCGCAGAAAGGCCGTACCGGAGTTCAGCTTTGTTGTTGTTGTTGTTGTGGGTAGTGAAGAAGGCAGTGGCAGCCAGAAAGTGCATGAGTCTGTGTAAGGCATCCACTCCCTCCGCCGGCGGTGATGTCGGCAGGCTCTCGGCGATTTCGGCGACCGACATGGGCGATCCACCGTTGCTGGCCATGATGTCGGGCAATTTCAGCAGCAGCGCGGCCTTCACGGCCAACGACTCCGCAAATGAGAACATTAGTTTCACCATCGCGGCCTGGCCCTGCTTCTCCTCATCTTCGTTG
>MNCI01037596.1:3610-18915 GCA_015680685.1 Gnetum montanum
AAGCATACTGTTGGACTTTGTTGCTTTCAATTATGGTTTGAAGGGTACCATGCCCTATACAAGCTCTAAGCTCTCTCTAGAGTGATTCAACACTACGAATCCACTCAACCTTGAAAGGTCCCAACAAGCTTAGAATGTGGTTTCTAGGATTCCATAACCTTTACAACTTGAGCTCCACTTTGGAGTGTTGTGGCACTACACCAACATTCAATTCCATAGGATCTCAAAAAGCTCAAGCAAGATGCCTTCCTGCAAGAAGCACATCAACCTCGTAGGACAACAATAGAGAATAACAATCATAAGGAAAGAATGCAACTAAGTTTGTTGATCTTTGCACTTTGAGGTACAACTCACTTTTGACTAATTACAACATACAAAAGATTATACAATGAGGAATAATAATGATTACAATGACTTCTAAATAATTACAATGATAGTACACAAGGCTTGCACATTTCCCAATGAGAATGAAGTCTTCGTATAGCCGAGATGTTTCTAAAATCACCTCAAAATTCATGCAATGGCTAATTAAAAGTCATTGGAGATGTCTTCTTTGAGACTGAGATGTCTTTCTGCAATGGACCTTCATTTTGGAAGGACATATTCTTCAATACTAAGATGTTTTTCTGCATTAGACCTTCATTTTGTAAAGATGTATTCTTCCCATGAAAGACATTTTTCTATTTAGAAATACATCTGCTATTTTTCAAATACGTCTTCTCTTATGCTGCCTTTAATTCTACCAAGACATCTTCTTTTCCTTGGAGATGTCTTCACTTGTTGATAGACATCTATTATTTCTACAAGATATCTATTATTTCAATGCTAAGGCTTTCCTCTAAGCTTTGAAGTCTTTATTCCTTGTCCATGTCTTCTTGTCTTAATCTAAGTCCTATAGATACAACATCCGCACAAGCACACAAACATCCTTGTTCTTCATTTTTCTTAACATTTTGACATACCAAAAGGTCAATAGTGTGCATTGAAGAAAGAACATTGGTGATGATCATCCTTTCGATTACTTGATGTTTAAACCCTGTGCAAACCCTGTGCCTGAAGATTCCTAGAGCTAATTATTTTTCTATTATTTTAGGTAGACCTTGGTTAGCAATAGCTAATGCAGTAATTAATTGTAGATCTAGATAACTTCAACTCTCCTTTGCAAATGTTATTTTTACACTAAATATATATGATAAGGTAAAAGAAGATCATTTAAATGTAGACTTGAAGGAAGTAAGAATGTTCTACACTTTATCCACTTCAGTAATGGCACAAGATAAGGAAATCTTAGTTTTAAATAATTTTGAGAAAGGACCTTTAGACCCCTCAACTAATGAACAACAAGATCTCCTTGACCAAATTTTGAATTTGGGCTTGGGGAATATTGGAGAAATAATTGAACCTTCAAATAAAGATTTCTTAGATCTTAGAGAACTACCTATTATACTTAAGTATGTCTTCCTAGATCAAAGTAAACCATTAATAATAAATTCCCAACTTACTAATGAGTAAGAAAGAAAATTATTAAAAAAATTTCATAGAAAGTTTGAGGCATCTACATGTAGTTATGAGGACCTTCACCAAGGAATCTCACCCAACATTTGCCAACATAATATCTATTTAAAGGACAATGTAAAACTAGTAAGAAGCCCCCAAAGACAAATTAATCCAACCTTAAAATAAATTCTTAAGGATGAAATTTCAAAACTTTGGAAAAAAGGGATTATTTACCCAATAGTTGATAGTGAATGGGTTAGCCCCATTACTGTAGTTTCAAAAAGGGTGGAAGATGGAGAGTTTGTGTAGATTATAAATGGTTAAGAAAAAATACAAACAAATACCATTTTTCATTGCCATACATAGACTAAATTTTGGAAAAATTAGAGGAACATGGATATTATTGTTTTTTTGATGGATTTAATGGTTACAATCAGGTAGCCATTGCCCCTAAAGACCATCATAAAACAATCTTTACATGTCCTTATGATACTTTTGCTTATAAATGTATACCCTTTGGCCTTTGTAATGCACTAGCTACTTTTCAAAGGACTGTGATTTCAATATTTTTTGATATGTTAGAAGATTATGTTGAAATTTTTATGAATGATTTTTCAATTTATGAGAATACTTATGATGAAACTTTATCATATCTTGAACATGTCTTAGATAGATGTATTAATAAAAATTTAAAATTAAGTTGGGAAAAAAGTCACTTGATGGTTACAAGTGGCATAGTGTTAGGACATGTTATTTCTAAAGATGAGATAAGAATATATGATTAAAAAGTAAGAGTCATATCTACACTTCTAGCTCCAACTAATTTAAAGACTCTTTGATCTTTTCTAGAACATGTTGGGTATTATAGAAGGTTTATCAAAGACTTTTCAAAAATTTCTAGACAATTATACATGCTCTTAGAAAAAGATGTTTTATTTGTTTGGACTAATGACTATCAAGAAGCATTCTTGGAATTGAAAAAACGAGTAACCACAGCCCCTATATTAAATGCACCTAATTGGAATTATCCATTTAATCTAATGTGTGATGCTAGTGACATAGCAATAGGGGTAGTTTTAGGACAATAAATTGATCATAAACCACGAGTGATTTATTATGTGTCCAAAAGTTTAGACCAAGACCAAGTAAATTATATTGCTACAGAAAAAGAATTATTAGCTATTGTATATGCTCTAGATAAATTTAGACATTATTTAATAGGATATAAAACTAGTGTATATACTGATCATTCAGCCATTAAGTTATTAGCTACCAAAAAAATAGAAAATGCAAGAATAATGGGATGGTGCTTATTACTCTAAGAATTTGACCTAGATATTTTAGATAAAAGAGGTAGGGAAACTATCATAGCAAATAATCTTTCAACACTAGAAACTACTGATGAAAGTGAAAAACAAGGAGTCTTTCATGATAAATTTCTTAATGAACAACTTTTTTCCATAAGAAAGGATCCTTGGTTTGCTAATATAGCCAATTATCTAGCCACTACGAAAATCCCTATCAATTGGATGAAAGAAGAGAAGAAATATTTCCTATGCACCATATCTAGGTACATTTGGAATATTCTGTATCTCTATCAAATTTGTAAAGATAACATAGTAAGATGATGTGTAGCTAAGAATGAACAACATGAAATTCTACATATGTACCATGATGATTTAGGAGGTGGCCACTTTGATAGCAAACATACCACTATCAATATCCTTCAAAGTGGATTTTATTGCCCCTCAATTTTTAAAGATGCACATAAGTATGTGAAAGAGTGTGATAAATGTCAATGAATGGAAGTCATAACAAAAAGACATGAAATGCCCATAAAGCTAATTTTAATAATAAAACCTTTTGATGTGTGGGGTATAGACTTTTTAGGACCATTTCCACCATTTAATGGATGTTAATACTTTTGTTTTGTATCGACTATGTCACCAAATGGGTAGAAGCAAAGGCCACCCCAACAAATGATGTTAAGGTAGTTGTAGCATTTCTTAGAGAAAATATTTTAACATGCTTTGGAACTCTATGGGTGATCATTAGTAATCAAGGCACCCATTTTGTCAATAAAATCATGGAAAAATTCCTTAAGTCTTATGGTATCCAACATAAGATAACTACTACCTATCATTCTCAAATAAATGGCCATGTAGTGAATGCTAATAGAATTATCTTGAATATATTAATGAAAACTATATGTACTAAAGGGAAGGATCAGTTTAAAAAATTGTAAGATGCACTTTGGGCTTATCAAATTACCTATAAACCAAGTTTAGGATATTCACAGTATCAATTGGTTTATGGTAAGTTATTTCTATTACCTATTGAACTTAAATATTAATCTATGCAATTAGCCCAATAACTTAATTTTGATGATGAGATGAACTAGGCTACTAGAGTCAACCAACTTCATGAACTTGATGAAAGACAACTACATGCTCTTGATAAACAAAAAATTATAAAAAAAATGAAAACATTACATGGTAAGAGTCTCTTTAAAAAATACCTTTTATTAGGTTATAAAGTTCTTCTCTATAATATGAGATTACATAAATTTTCAGGGAAGTTAACAAGTAGGTGAGAAGGCCCTTATTTAGTTTGTCAACCTCATGATAATGGAAGTATTCTCATATCACCTATTGATGATTCCTCAACTACATTCATAGTTAATGGGCAAAGGATTACGTTATATTATCAACATCACATTGAGGAACTTAGAGAAGGTGAACTAGTAGAGCTAAGGGATCCAACTTATCCCACTACTAATGAATTACATGACATCAATACATTAGAAGTCTTAGCTCTCAAATGTACCCCTCAAAAAGACTCTTATGTCATTGAATAAGCTAATAAGAAGTATTTACAATCTACAAATTTTTCCTTGAAAAATGTAGAGGGTAATAGGATGTTCTATTGTTAGTTGGGACTATAAAGAATTCGGTAGCATCATGTCTAGAATGCAAAAGAGAAGGACAACTCCTACTACCTTGAAATAGGTAGGCTTAAACCCAAAATCCAACTAAGGGTGAGTTTTAGATTCATAAGTTTCTTACAAATACTAAACTTCATTTTCTAAAAGTAATATTCTTTAAGTACAATGTTCATAAGTCAAGGTGGTTGAATAGCTTAGTTTAGGGTATTGCTTATTAGTGTTTTATTTCTATTAAATACTTGATTGGATGAGTTACTAAGATGAAAAGGGTGTGTTATATTGAACCTAGTTTCTCTGGTAGCAAAAGGCATCTATCAATATCAAGCTATGTATGCAATCCTTATAAATTTTTTTTGGCTTCCACAAAAACCTCATAGTTGAAGTCGGTCAAATATTGAATTTCTTGCCAAAAAAAAAAGAATAAGAAGAGGAAAAAAAGGAGAGAAGGAAAAGAAATAAAAAGAGAGAAGAAAAAAAAGGAAAAAATTGTCCTAAAAGAACCTTCAATCATGAGTTGAGCCCCACTCCTGCAAGAACCTTACAATTGGGGTAATGCTTCAAGGTCATAATTTTAAGCATCCTACAATAACCTCCTTCTATGAGTAGAGTGTTTAAGGATTAGGCAACAATTGCCAATTAAATCAAGGTTCCACTACCTTAGAACTAGGGTATAACACTAGTAGTGAAGGAGTGACTCCTTCATAGTTAGTATCTTAATGGGCACCTTCACTTTTAATCATTCCTCTTACTCTGTTATTTAGTCACTTTGCTTTTTTTTTTCTTTCAACTTCTTAGATTATTGTTTTTTTTCTTTTTTTTACCTCATTTTTAAATTTTTCTATTACTCATTTTTATTTTTGTTGAGCTATTTTCTTATTTTTCTTTTGCATGGTCATCTCTTCTGACTAGTGGTACTTTTGTGCATGGGTTTTCTTTGTGTTTTCCATCATGTCTTCCATAGGTGTTAGTGGTCGAGATTCCTACTATGGTCACCAATGATGGATACTAACACTCATTCATCCATTATCTTTAGCACCTTCTTAGTCATCTCGATATATAAGACTTAATGCACCTTTTGCTTTTGGTATATCTTTTGATCATATTCCCTTTAATAATTTATATTTGCTAATTAACTTAGGTATGTTACATACCTTATCTTAATTAGGGAGGGAGGTGAGGAGGTAACTAATTAATAAAGGGTATGATAGTAGGGTATAACCAACTTGGAAGCTGAGCCAAGAGCAAGTTAGCAAATGAGTTAGATGTAAGTAATGGATCTCAGATCTTTAAATCATAGGAAAGGTTAAACCTTGAGTTTATAAGACATTCTTACACCTAATAAAGCAAGCCTTGTAAAATGATGTTAACCCCAATTAATCCTAGGTAGGGCCTTCCTAATCGAGTTATATGTGAACTCATATTCAAGAATAAGAATTCATTAATCAAAAGGAGGAATTAGCATATTTAAATAATCTAGAAATAAAAATATAATACTACTGATTGATATTGATAGCCTTGACATGAGGCGATTAGGACATGTATAACTATCAATATAATATTGAAGTATTGATGTCTATAAATAAACAAAAAACATCCTAGTCTTTCTTTATCATGAGATATTGCAGTCTCGATGTCTTGCTATAGTAATAAATCATGGGTTGTTGATTTTAATGACTAAGATCAATATGATAGTAATAAAAGTCCAAGTTTTCAACAAGAATTTTGATCTTATCGATAAGATTCAACATTATTATATTGATGGATATTGATTTGCCCAATTTTGCCTAATTAAGAGTAAATTTTCATGAATATTTTGCATTTGAATAGCATAGCATTAATATGAATTGATACACATATTGATTCTTGTAGCTTGGATTGATCTATATTGACAAGTTTTCCAAATGCCTTGATTTTTTCAACATGATAGCAATATCAATTGATATATATTGATTATTGTAGCCTAAATCAATTTGCATTAATATCCCGTAACATTTCCTGAATGCCTTGATTTTTATTAGTGTAGCTTCAATGGATGTTGATACATCTGCAATATGCAATTCCACTAAATAAATTTATATTGATGTATTGATAAAAATCGACCTACAATGCATCAAGCCTAATCAAAATTTTCATATGAATTGATAATTGGAAAAGTAAAAAATAGATATAGTAAAATATTCATGAGGTGGTGATTTCTATTATAAAGCATTGCCCCACTATGTCAAAAACCTACATTCAACAAACTAGGACTAGCAAGGAGCAGTCAAAGTGTAGAATTAGTGCTAGCAGGGAGCATCATGACTAAGGCTAGTAGGAGTAGTGTGACTAGGCAGCCACCATAGCCATAATAGAAAATGCTAATCAATCTGGGAAAGGGTAAAAATTTTTCTTATTTATTCTTTGCATAAATCAAACCATCATTTTCCAGCTTTAATAATGTATGACAAGGGACTATCGTGTTCTTTCGAGTTTTTTTCCCCATTCCTCATACACAAAGCTAATCAGGTTTTTTAAAATATAGTATAAGATGGCTAAATCAAGCAATGTTGGAGAAAAGGTATAGTTGTGCACCCCATGGAGGATTCTATAGAAAATTTTTATTTACTCAAATTTTTTAGTTGTTTGCAGGTGCCAAGGAGTGAGAAGTTGAAGATCATCCCATGGCATGTAGAGGTAGATTTTACAAAGTGGTTCAACCACATCAATGATGTGGTTCTTCAACAGATGGATGCCATGGAGTATGGGATTTTTGTTTGACCTCCCTTGACTGGTATGTGTAAGAGGATGTTCTAGAATTTTATAGGAACCTCAAATGCCACCTCTCCAAGGGTGACCCCTAGAGTGCTACTTGGTGTCTTTAGTTCAAAAGACACATGTAAAC
Organism: Gnetum montanum; assembly: GCA_015680685.1. Classification (NCBI taxonomy): domain Eukaryota; kingdom Viridiplantae; phylum Streptophyta; class Gnetopsida; order Gnetales; family Gnetaceae; genus Gnetum; species Gnetum montanum. The sequence continues at coordinate 10,933 of MNCI01037596.1, forward strand.
ATTATGGTAGCCAAGATGTAGGAGTGGTTTGGACTGCAACCCAAGGAAATGACATTTTTTGATCAAAGGCCAACACTAAGGAGAAATATGAACTGTTTCATTAGTTCATTGGTGAGAGATAATGGTTGGCTACAGACCTAGGGCCTCCATTTTTTGAACATTAGGTTATAGCACAGGGTGATGGTAAGAATGATTGTTACTAATGTCCTGACATCCACCCACACTAATTATGTACTCAACCTTGTACTTCAGGTGATGAAGGAACTAAAGTATAGTGAGGAGACAAATTTTTCCTCCTTCTCCATTAAATACCTCATCTACCACTATAATGATGATGCTTTGAAGCTATGTTTTTCCCTTCTCATCTTAGCAATTCTAAGGAAGTGTGGAGTTCTAGAGTTGTAGATAGACACAAAGGTTCATCTCTCTATTTTAAAAAAGGATGCCTTCCTTTGATCCCTGAGGATATACAACAAGGTCAAGTCCTTCATCCATGAGTCTTAGGAGCCTAGCTCTTCCTTGGCACCTAAATTCGATGAGCTTCATGGCTTCTATAAGGAAGTTCGACTCTAGCTTCATGAGGTGTAGTCCACCCAGCAAGAGATCCTATCAATCCTCTAGTAGCTTAGCTTTATTGTCAGTACTTTTGATAAGAGGATGGTGGACATTGAAAAACATCTTCATCCTCAGATTCATGATGATGATGAAGGAGAGGATCCCTCCTAGTTTGAGGAGGACATGGACATGGAAGTAGGCTTAGAGGCTTGATAAAGCCTCCAAATTATGATATTTTATTTTAGACTTTATGGTTTTGCCCACTTTTGTTCTTTGTTTTTGGTTACCTCTTTAAAATTTCAAACTTTTTGTAGCCAACTATGCTATGTTTTGTTTTGATATGTGTGTATGTGTGTGTGGTTTCATATATTCATTAGGTATTAATGGTGCAGGGAAGCTATGTTTTATTTTGCCTTTGTGGCTAGGCCCTAGCCAAAGGCTAGTTAGGGGTTGTGTTGAATCCCATAAAATGTTTTATGTAAATAGTATTTTACCTTTTTTATCATTTGACATATAAAAAATCATTGATTTTTGCTACCTAAAGTGATAAGAACTAATGACATTTATTTTGATTATTTTAGGTAATCAAAGTTGCAATAAAGATTGATATAGAAGATATCAATCCAAATACAAGGATCAATATCATGGATTTCTGTAGATAGGATTAGGAGGAAAAAATTTGGACATTAATCAAAACAAAGACAAGTGACTTGTGGTGATGATCATGGGAGATTGAGGCTATGATGGAAATCAACAAAAAAAATATCGATTGACATTGATGCCTATGACAAGGATCAATTATCTCATATTTCATTTTAGATATCCTTGAAATATAAATACATGCCCAAATTAAAATTAAGAGGGGGGATGAAGGAGAAAGAGATAAAAAGAGAATTGATACCCAAGAAAACCCACATCAAGTTGAAGTCCAATTTCCCTTAAAATTGTTAAGTGAGGATTTGTTAAGCTTTGTGGCAACTATAGATCATTAGAGTCCATTTTCGGGCTATTGAGGTTGCTACATTGTCAAGACAACAAGGTAGAATCACAATTTAGGTGAAGTCTCCCTTGTAATTCTCATCATCATTCATGCTTGTAACTTTGACTCAAATTTGATTTAATTATAAATCTTTATTATTGAACTTATGATTAGAAGTTAGGATGAAGATGCATGTTTTTACTTATGAGTGACAGGCGTAAGTATAGAATTTGTTTGGATTTGATTCTAATCATTTATTGTCTTGATGATCTTTTGACTTTGAAACTGTTCCTCCATAGGATACGACTCGCAAGTTAGTCATAGAGGAGGTGATGATCTCTACAATGAAGGAAAGATAAATTTTAAAGGTATCCAACATTGAATTTTTCCTAGCTTGTTAAGCTACTTTATGCTTCCTTGGTAGCATCATCTTTTTCAAGTACATCTTGACATTTAGTGAATCCATCATAGATTTGTTGAATGTAATTAGTGGCACTCTTTATAGTAGCCTTTATCCTTTTAGCCTTGTCAAGTTTTGATTTCAATAGGTTAACTTGAAGGGTCCATTGTTTTACATCCTCTTGACATTCTTTCTTCTTTCTTTGCATGTGCAAGATAAGGGCAGTAAGTAAAAAGGAAGAAATAATAATAATGAAAAGAGATAAAATAAAAAGAAAAATAATAATAATTTCCTAATTACATGAACTCAATTATTTTCAATTTGGAGCATATGTTCATGATTTCATAAGTGTCAAGCCAAGTAAGTAGAACTTTCTAGTTCTCTTAAAATCTATTTAAGATTTTTGGTGATGTTTAGAGCATCTTCAAGAATTACATGAACTACAAAGGAACCATAAAACTATAAAAATTTGTAATCACCATTGAATTCACAAGACTTGGACTCCCTTAGGAGATATAACTCCTCACAAACAAAGTGCGGGCTATTCTGAGCAATTTAATTACTATGATTTTGAAGAAAAATGACTTCTTCCTCTCCAACAACCAACATTTATCCTAGAGAGTAGGATGATCCATTGATGGTAATTTAAGTAATCACATTAATAAAAAGATATTGAGAAGAAGGAATCATTGATATAGTTTGTAGACTCCTAGATAGAGTTGAACTTTTCATTGTAGTTACATGTGGAGATTTTGAGGTGGGATAGTTACTTACTTAGGACTAGAATTATGTTGAGATTTCCTTTCTAAATTTTGAATAAAGTATTCTTGGCCCAATGATATATGCAATAGAAAATGTCAAAACAACATTAAAAAGGAAAGTATTTAAAACATGATAAGTAGTAAGTAGTTTTAATTTTTTCTTTGGTTCCTTCCCCTTTTGTTTATCATTTAAACCCTATCCACTTGAACCTTACCTAGTGTGCTATTTATGATTAAAATTAGAGAAAATAAATATAAATATGTACATAAAAAAAACAACAAATATATTTGATGGTAAACCTTGGAACTTAGTTTTGTTGCATTCACTTTATCCCTCCTCGGACTTACTTCCCCTATACCTCCTTCTCATTCGGTCTACAACTCATAGTGCACTAGCACATGAATATCATGAAAAAAATAATTAATAAATAAGAAACATATATAAATATAAACCAAAATCTTATACCTCATTAGCTCCTTTTGGATTGCAAGCCTGTGTGAGAGGTTTTTGACCTTTCTTGGAATCCACAATTTGAGCTCTCATAATTCTCTCTATCTTAAGGAATTTAAGGTATAAACTAGGGTTGTAATGATTAGATCTGTTGTTTAAAACATCAGAACCTAAGGTCAAGGTCATAATTAATGGTATACAACATATGATATAAGGCTTCCTTATATTTTTCTTAGTGGTAGTCATAAGTTTCATGGTAAGATATAAATCTGTGAAATAAGAGAGGGACCAATCATAAATCCATATCAAATAAGGATTAATATGGGAATCTTGGAGATTCCACAAAATCTTACTATATATGAAAATCCATATTTGAAAATTGATTTTGTTAATAAAATCAAATTGATAAAATCTTTTTTTAGAAAGTGTAGTATCTCTAACATAATTAGACATTTCTCTTCTATAAAAAGCCTTGAATTTAGCATATTGCATATTACGTTTGAGAGGATTTACCCTACTATGAAAACCTAAGACATGTTGAATGATAGTAGGTGTAATCATGGTCCTTACAAAAATCATTTTACAAACAGTACTTTGTTAGAGATGGTTTACACCATTAAGTTATTAAATATTTGTAGTAAATAGTTTTAAAGATAGAAGAAACCAAAATTTTTAACAACATAGAATATTTTTAGATATTTTAAACCCTCAACTTCTAATAGATTACAAATCAAATTAGTGGCTTCCACTATATTATTATGATGAAAAATAATGAAAACAAAGCTACACTACCTATGGTTGTGGGAGAAGCTTGACTAGAATGCTTGGAAGGAGCTATGTTGTAAACTTTGTGCTGCTAAATAATCTCTAAAAATCTACTACACAAAGGCTAATTTGAGGATGATATCCTAAAAGACCTTCATGAATTTATATAAAGGATCAACAATTCTAGGTGCACTTGGAAGGTTGATTTGTTTAGAGAAGAACATAGTTGAAGTTTAATTAATAAGTAATTAATTTGTAATCTACTATAATATTAGTAAACTAGAAATATCATTAGTCCAACATGTAGTACTCTTTGAGATGATTCTAATGATACTAATTTTATTGAAATCTGATGCATGATTTTTGAGATATCACATTTTTAGTAAATATGCCACTAATTAAAATTAAAAAACGTTTTAACTTTTGAAAACTAAAAGTCAAAATTAATTGTCATTATTTTTTTCTCAAAAATTGGGGCTAGTAGTTAGGATAGGAAAGCTGGTTGCCAGTTGTAGCACAATTAAGTCATAGGGCCTAATCATGTTGCATTATGGTTGGCTTGGCAATGACGCTATCCCACCACACTATTGCACAATAAAGTTTTGCATTACATCATAGTGGGCTAGGCTGTAGTGGCTAGCTTATGAGAAACAAAAAATTTGCTCCTTACCACCCTTCCATGTCATGTTGTCACTACTGCTCCTTGTCACTCTTCCTACCATTGCCATGTTTTCATTGTTGTTGTGCCCTCTCATTTACATGTGATTATTATTCTTCTTGTCATCCACCTATGCACCTGAGCTCAAGCTTTTCTTATGGGTGATGACCATTGGTGTTGTAGGATCTTGCCTCACGTAATGATCATTAGTGCTGTAGGGTCATGGCTCCTTTGGTAGTTTTGTTTGTCGAGGATTTTTTTGTCAATTAATAGGAAATTTTAATTTTTTTGTCAATTGAGTGGAAATTCAAAAAACTATCAAATACAAGAAATTTAAAGTTGACATTTAGTGTATAAAACTTTAAATATTAAAAATTAGAAGAGGTTGACTAATAAGTTAAATTGATAGGTTAGTAGAAATTTGGATGAAACTTTCGTAATTAAGTATGCTCATCTTGGAGTAGCACTAGGATGGATGACCTCTTGGGAAGTCTTGAAAAGCATTAAATATTTTGCAACTTTAAATGGGCATAATGTTTTATTATAGTGTTAATTTCAATGAAATAAGAATCATTTCTAATGGATTTGGATCATTTAGATGTAATGAAATGATTAGATTTAGCCTACAAAAGCCTAAAAATTAATTTTAAAGCCATTATTTTGCTATTTCAAAATAGAATAAAGCTTGATTTAGAGCCTCAAACTTAAGTGTTTTTAATATGATTTAACTCTTTAAGGCTAGTTAAGTCTTGATGGGAGGTTCTAGAGAGAGAAAACTCATTTTAGAATAGTTCTAATCCCTTTGAGAATTAATTAACCATCATCAAAATCCATAAAAAGCACTATGGAGGCTAATGGATAATTATCCTACCTTGTCTCTTTAGTCTATTAATGTTTGAAACCTATAGAGTGCATTGAAAAATGAAGTAGTCTTGAGTGAATGATCATATCAATGCTCTTGAGCAACTAATCAACGAGATTAGAGGCAAGAAAGAAAAGCTTTATTAATCAACCTACGGATTCAAATAAAATATGTGACATATGTTAGAAGATATTAGGAAATTGTCTCATAGTTTAGAAAGAAAATGATTTGAAGTTGAGGGAAAAATGGATTTGTTTGTAGAATCCATCAAATAATTGACTAACTATTTGATCCAACATTATAATCAAAATTAACATCCATATAAAGGTCATAATTATAAATAACATCCATCCATGGGTCATTACCAAAACCTATCTCCATCTAGGGATTATTACCAAGATTAATTTTAACCTTGAGATTAGTACCAAGATCGATTTTCACCTAGCGATCATTGTTAAGACCATTCCCCATCTATTGATGTTAAGATGCTAAGATTCTATTGCAAGGATAGAGATTAGAACCAAAAGAGCAAGGTTATTGGAATTGGCAAGATTCACCTAGAAAATATTTAATCTAGGTTTAGGCTAATGAACATCTTTTTGTATGCAAACATCTTCTAAGAACTTGTAAATGTAGTTTGAATTGATCTTTTGGAATTATTTGAATTTTATTATAACCACTATAGTCAAATAGAAAACTATAGTATTTGTGCTATGCACTTATGTTTAATACTTGGTTAATAAATAAAAAAAAATGGTCTTTAAACGTTGTCATGTTTAACAATATAAAATTAATTTAGATCCTTCACTACTTCACTCCTTTAGGTAGAATTATAAGTAGGCTCACCAACTTACTATTCACTATAGGATATATAAATCCTAATTTCAAGATCTTCTTAATATCTTTGTATTCACAACTTGCTTTAATTTGGGATTCAACCTAACTGTGGTTAGCATTTGGGATTGATGGTTGAATTTATGTAGCTTTGTATTAGCATATTAATTGATATATCCCTATTATTTTGTCATATAACGAGCTAAATGCAATTGACCATTTATTAACTACATTAATTAACCTTTGTTTTTGTTCTTATGTAAGCTTGGGGTTCACTATTACATGTTTTCAATCTTCTAAAAATACATACTCAAGAGATTTTGATAAATTTTTAAGTTATATGGGTTTCTACTCTATTCTTTCTAGGAACTTTAACTTTTCCCAATCATTCTATTCTTCTTGCTTATTTTTTGTTTGGAAAAGTTACTGCTTGATGCATTTCTTTACATTTTCTATATCAAGATAAGAATTTTTGAGGGTTTCATGTAGTTTCATGCATATTGTAGACTTGAAACTCTTATTTTCTAACAACCATTGGATGCCTTCTTACTTAGTGGTTATTGTGTATAGATACTTTTGTACACATACTTTCTCTTCACATGAACTACATGTTGTGATGTTTCTTTTTATAATTGTTCATACCTTCCTCATGTAGCTGCATTCTCTATTATTGTATTTGATGCATGAAGCTCTTCTTCTTAATCACTCCATGCTCATTTCCCCTAGAAATATCTAGGGAATGATATGTTATACTAATCTTGACATCAATTTTACTTAACTAAGCTCTCCTCATAATGATAGAAAACTCCCCTTTGCATTTATCTACCTGAATTACCAAGAAATTTGGTAGATAAGACCATTCATTAATGTTGGTCATAATGTTCTTCACTTATCATAAAGGAACATTGATGGATTGATCTGTAATCTCCAACTTGATGTTGTATTTTTTGAGTGGTGTTAAGTTCCATACTTTGTACATCTCTTAGAAGATCAAGTTCACACAAAAATTTGAGTCTAACATAGCTTTGTATGGTGGATTTCTTGCTATTTGAAAGTAAATAAGGAAACTATTAAGATTTGTTCTTTTCTTGGGAGGCTACTTATTTTGATGTGGTTAGTAATAATGTGAATTAGCATGATAGTTTGTACATTTAGGGTTTTGTATAAAGGTGGCTTACCTAAGATATTGGAGGTTGTTGGTATGGGTATGGGGTTCATAGCCATTAATGATTGCATGGATATAGATTGACTAATAGGTCTAAATAAAGAATTTTTTAATGTTTACACTTAAAACCATTGGAATTTTCATCAACTTACATATTTATGACTTAAATAGCATTTTTTTTGATGTGGTTATGGAGCTATCATACCTTCCATTTGTATAGGTAACACTAGAGAAAGTTGAGTATGTAATGATTAAGGATGCATGGAAGGTGGATGTAAAGGGTATGAGTGAGATTTGGCTTTAGAAGTAGAAGACCTCTAGTATTTTATTGGGTAGTAATAGTGGGAGCTATGAGTTTAAGTAGCTACATCACTAGAAGAGACAAGTTGTTGAACATAATATCCATATTGATCTAGCTTCTTGTAAGGATATTGTTGTCTTCATGGTAGCATCTCCCATGATTGTGGGTCCTACCACTACTAATAATAATACTTCTAAGGTTGAGCTGGAGCTTCACTTGGATAGTATTGTTGATCATGAAGCCACATGTAGT